>APFE030440325.1:27795-75106 GCA_000404065.3 Pinus taeda | reverse complement strand
TCCCATCAAGTTCCTCCGAGCAGAGTATATAGATATCATGAGACTTATTATGCACTACTTCACATGCGAGGGGAGATTCGCACGAGTATCATCTTATCATATACGCATGTTGATGCACTTTACCAAAGTGAGAATCATGAACATTGTAGCATACTTATCTCACGACATTCAGAGGTTGACCGCTCTTTTTCAGAGACAGACCCCAGCATAGCAGTTGTGGAGCTTATGCCATCATGGTCTTATTCAGCTAGTAGTTTCCCATCAGCTGAGCCAGCAGGGCATTCCTTGGGCAGATTTCATCTCCCGACACTTTTTCACACAGCCACACCCAGGGCCGGAGCCAGGTTCACGAGGAAGGAGGGCCATCACATCATCCTGAGACCAGCATTCCTAGACACATGGCTTTTTCTCCTCGGGTCACATATCAGAGAGGTCATAGGACCTTATTTGCAGCAGCTCGACGAGTATTTTCTCCACAGCAGGTGGAAGGGGTCTCGTCCTCATCTTCAAAGTAGCGAGTGTTATCTCCACACCAGGTGGAAGGGGCCTCACTTTCTTCATCAGCACAGGCAGTACGAGAGGGTAAGCAGCTCATGATTGAGGATCAGGCAGTTCACGAGGCACATGATGATTTCATTGATCATGACGCCCGCTCTTCCCCTTCAAATCTTTATGAGATTATCAGGCAGAAAGAGGAAGAGAACCTTGTGTTGCAGCAGAAGCTCCAAATGGCCCAATGTACCAACACTTATCTAGAATAGCGCACCAAACAATTGGAAGATGAAAAGGAGCTTGATGAGCTATGGAGGATCCGTAGTGATCGAATTTTGAACCGTAGAAGGCCTGGTGACCTATTGCGTGCTGATCGGGAGTCCATGCTTATTCGTGTAAATGCACATTTGGAGAGATTATTGGAAAAGGCAAATCGTGACAAAGCATTGCTACGCCACATGAAGACACACTATTGGGCAAGACTGCACGTTTGTAAGGCTAGAAACAAAATCCTCCAACGAAAGCTGTCAGAGGCCCGGAAGAAGAAGAAAAGGACAAATCCACTCTCCATCTTGGCTGAAGCATCCTTCATTCATCATGGTACTGATCAGCCTTGATCTAGCACCAAACTATGAAAATTTTGAGAATTTTGGAGCATTTTGCCAATTTTTGGTAAAATTACAGGTTTTTCCCGTGTCGTGTCCGCGTCGCGCGCGCGGACATTTTGAAGGACTGCTCGGAATTTTGAAAAATTGGCATTTTTGGAAAGGGCATGTAAAGAGAAAAATTACCAATACTTGGGAGAAGCTGGATTTTGAGATTTGAGCCTCCAAAAGCTCAAAATACATCAAAAAAATGACTTTCTGCCCACTTTTTGAGTTGCAGAAAGTGACCTTGGGAGAAATGGTTTTTGAGGGGGCAAAATAACTCCAAATGCAGAAATTCCACTTGGGATGGAAAGTAGACAGACCAAGCTTTCCAATGAGCCATCTTGCACCTGATTTGGACCAGTGGAACCCACTCAGAAATTGCAGCAAAGGGGCGCGACCATTTGCACAGGGGGCGCGGCAGTGAGAGCCAGCTTTGCCAGAATTGACCTTTTTTGTCAAAAAACTCTGTTTTTACTATGGTTGACCATTTTTACTTGTAGATGATGGGTAAATGTAATATTTTCATGGCACTTTGATAGATTTTATCTCTCTTTACCCTTCTAGAAGCTTCCTTGATGTAAAAAGTGAATAATTAATGCATGAATCAGTTAGCTAAGTTTTAGAGGCAAGTTGTTGAGCTGGCCTATTATCTAGTGCTTAGTTTGGAATTAGTTCAAACTGCTCCTAGAAGGATGATCTCGACCCCTAAAGGCAAGGGAAGAGGTTGGCTTGCCTATATGATGTATGTTCTCAATCATTTTCAGAGGTTGGAAGGTTGGACTCTTGTGGGAGAAAGCATTATTGTATATTGTACATCTATCTATGCAATTTTAAGAAGAGGAAGGCCAGGGTTTTGCAGACATCCTTGTGGATTCTTGTGGATTGTTGTGTTGATGGTGTGTTCTCTACATGTTCTTGTAAGTTTGTTTATGTATTCCACATCTCTATTTTGCTTCTATTTGGACAGATGAAGTGATAAAGTTTGAAATCATGCTTTGACATGCTCAGCTTTTTAGTTTGTTCAAAATTTATGTTTTCTACTGTTTAGAGAGGACTCAAATGGTTGTTTGCCCTCTTTATCTCTTTCTCTATCATCCCTGATCATCCATCTCAGATTAAGGCATCAGCGCTCAGTCCTACCTTGCCCCAAAGATCCCCTGCAAAAACTGTGCTAAATCCCCGCACCCTGAATTGCACTCCCTCCAATTGCCACCAAAAAACCAAAAATCTTTAAATCAACCCCCCTTATCAATTTACTAGCCTAATATCTTTGATCCTAATTGGTCAGCTTATCATATTAAAAGATCTACCGAATCTGACCCGAGAGAGCCTTCTCATACCTCGTAGGGCTAGCTACGAGGTGAAATGGTTTGATGTAGCCTTGAGAGTTTGTCTATCTCAGCCTAGGTGAATTCCAAGCGCTAACAGGGTTATACAACTTTTTTCGTAGGAACAGTTTATTCACCAGAGACTTAGATTGGTACAAATTCCCTAACTTGTCCCACAAAGCCTTAGTCATAACTTCCCCCGATACATTCAGCAATACTAAATCTGAGACACACAATCTTATTGTGCTCTTTGCCTTCTGATCCAACTTCTTCCATTCTTCATCAGACACTCTCGTTGGTTTAGTACCTGGATCTACTGCGATCCATTAATCTTTATCCACCAACAGATCCTCGATCTTGAGTTTCCACAACTCAAAGCTCTGACCATTAAATTTCTTGATCTCTATCTTTCCATTGCTCACCATCTTCTTTCAACACCAGAATATATCCCACAGATCTCCCACTGAATAAGGTCTACCATAAGCTCGAGTGAAACCCCTCAGCAACAAAGACATCCCCTTAAAGAATAGCTCCAATACCAAATGTAGGTTTTAACCCCATACATAAATTACCTGCATACAAATTCTAATACACATAAAATAAACAATGTGATAGAATAACACATAAAACACATATACACAGAGATTTTCCCCTGGATCCCAAAACTGGCACTACCAGATTGATTTTTCATTATATTCCTTTCAATGTTACAATACATATTTATACATGCTGAAGCATCCAATACCATGGACCGAAAACCATAGCATCCAAAACCATGGACCGAAAACCATCGCATCCAAAACCATGTGCGAAAAATCATGCACAAAACTATAGGTAGGTCTACCCAACCAAATATAAGGTCCAAAAACAAAATTTTCCATGGCACTGCACCGAACCCCATAGACTGGGGTTACCTGCACCCCTCAAACCCCCTGTGACTCCCCCCATTACGCAATCAGCGCAACGAAGGGGGGGCTTTGTCCCCCTTCTACATCGGCTAGTCGTGGAAAGAATATAACACAATCCAACAGTGCTCTAATGAAAAGAGTCTCATGGGAACAAATTTTGGTAGCTTATAGGGTGGAAATTCACACCCATTGACTCTGATCTCGGTGTAGTTCTGGTATAAATACCAATCACCTGTCTTCACCTGGTAACTAAGATGAAAAACCTTTTTAATATCTGCTCCTATCCTAGGCTCCAAATCACTACGTAGTAGACAATTAATTATATACAAAAATTGATCAACATAGTCTGTGAAAGTAAACTCTGTGGAGTTTTTCCTAACCAAAGGGGTTCAATGTATGATTGATTGAGCACTACCCTACTCATCCATCTTCTACAAATTAAATGGAAACATGTGTGCTTGATGATAAATAAACACGTAAACTAAAACAACAGAATATTTGAAAGCTCCCTTTATAGGAAATGTTGGGTGTGGAGCCTGATTATCTTCTTTATATAGAGGTATCGCCACATTAGACCCCAGTTCGTAATGTGGTAGCAACACCGCCCATAAAATTTACGCTGCAATGGAGCATCCGGGGGTGGGTGGCTGCAACCTTTGGGATCCCCCCCCCCCCGCCCCCCGGCGGGAGATTGGGGGCAGCGCTCCTGAAGGTAAAAATAGATGTAAAAATGCCTTGTAAAATGTTGTAATTTTATAGTCAATTTGGGTCGCTCATTAGGAAGAGATCTGATGGTAGAAGTTATGTTTAATTTAGAGTTTTTTCCCTAGAAGGAAACCTCTCGCTACATATGAGGGAATTGTATTGCGTCTATGTAGATTTGTATTCTGAGTGAGAAAGGGAGAGGAGATTGTGTGAGAGCGAAGAGGGAATTACAGGGAGCTGTTGTAGGTTGTATATCTTCAATTTGCTAGATAATATGGAACCAAGGACTGGTTGTTTCTCCGTGGACGTAGCCCAAATTGGGTGAACTACGTATATCTGTGTCTCTCTTGTTTTACTGTTCTCTATGTTTATATTTCCGCAATATATTTTATGTGTTCCATTGCTCTATAATATATAATTTTCTAATAGGAAACTTTATGAATTGATCATGCATTACATCTGCAATAAATCCGTTGTAATTAAAGATAACAAGTTTCTCACCAATGGTAAAAATTGACAAGAAGCCAACAATGGCCTCATCAACCCACTGATCAGAATGATAACCAACTAGGTACGATATGATGCTGATTGTTTGCTTGGTTACCTCAAGGAACATAGAAGAGGAATATGGATGGTTTGTTTTAGGTAATTGGGAATCTTCACAAAGAAAGATTTCAAATCTTTTAGCTCTCTGTGGGAAGGTTAAATTCTTGTAGAGCTCTGTGAGAGAGTCTACTGACAGTGGCTTGGAAGACTCTGGAATGATTACTTGGAGCATTTGAGATATGGCTTCGGCTATGATGGTGATTAGAATTTCACCATCTCAACTCATAATTTTTCGTTGGTAGGATACATATCTCAATTCACACCAAGAGTCTAGCTCAAGGAAATGATGGGTTTGTGTGAACATAAATTGAGGGAGGGTAGACTCCCATAGATTCAATCCATCACTCTGATCTAAGAATTTATGCTTCAACCATCTATAAAGTTCGAACAAGTCGAATTCATAGTTTGTCTGAGCGATTTTATACTATAGATCAACTAAGGGTAGATGATCCAGGTCAATAGGAGGGGGTAACATGGGATTTGCCTCTAGTTTCTTTCCCTTGTCCTTACGGGTTCTACTTTTAGGAGGCATTATCATTTTTTAAAAGCAAACATAGAGGGATGACGACACTAGGATTACCTGGAACAGGAAACTGACAGCAGAATGTTGAAGTGGGGTCTCTAATAGAGATTGGATTACTGTTGTCGGGTAATTTTCTGGTTACTATGACAGCGTGGAGGATTTAAAACTCGAAAAAAATCATGCAAAACAGCGAAGGAAGGAAATTTTGTGGCTTAACAATATAAAACCAAACCTTAGCTCCAGATGCCTTATTACAAATGGTTAATCATGATTAAATGACACTATTAATTATTTTAAACCTAATTAGTTTATCCTAAGCATGATTAATCTATTCTAAAGGCGCAATTTGATTTGCAAGCCCTTTTTATTCATTTTTTTAAGGTTTTTGATTATTTTTTTTTTTGTAAGTTAACAACAATTAAATGGTGTGATTAACTACACTAATCTAGCTCAATCATGATTAAACTGTGTGATTGATTTATTCACTCTCCTAATTAAATTTATTTTCGGCATAATCATGTTTAAACAATGTGATTAGACTAACCATTTCTAATTCTCCTTTCTACAATGTGGCATTTAAACAAGCTACACACTTTATTTACAAAAACTCGTGAAGTATGCTTTCAAGAAATTTTGACTTTTCTTGGTAGCATTTGGACTTGCTCACCTAGGGGGACATTTTAATATAATTTTTCTCTTTTTGTTTTTCTTTTCTTTTCTTTCATTTCTTTCTTTATTCTATTTTTTTGTCCCCTAAAATTTATTTTTCTTTTTCTTTTTCTAGAATATATATATATATATATATATATATATATAATATATATATATATATATATATATATATATATATATCTTTTCCTTTGGAAATAAATTCAAAACATGGAACATTATTTACATTTTTCAAGTATAAATTATCAAGTAAAAACAACTCATCCTATGAAATATAGGACCCTAACACCTCCCACATTAACCCACTCTAACTGGCTTACCATGGTAAATATGAGTTGAGGGATACTATGACAAGACCCAACCTCCTAAGTACAGTTAAGGAAGTGGAGTCAACAAACTGGAACTTCACTGACCTTCTTTAGGGGCTACAAGACACCAAGGAGATAAACAACCACTCCAAGTGCCCAAACCCTAAGTTGGATTGTTTTTAGTGGCATGGGCCCACAACCACATGCATGAAAAGGCCTTCGTGTGATTATAGGCTTCCAAACATATGCATAAGCATGTAAGGGTGCAATTATAGCCCAAAACTTCCAATTTAGAGGGTGTGGTCCCAATTCTAAGCCACCATTGCAGGCTAGCCTCCATACCATTGCCCAAAACTCAATGAGACTTTTCATAATGATAAATGACAACAAGACAAATCCATCCATATAGAAATTTATCAAGTAATGACCTAACCAAGCTTAACCATGAAATACATTTCATCAAACAAATGGTGAATATGCAATCTATAGGTCATGAATGCATATCTAAACATAGGGGTCTGAAACTTATCTGAGAATTTCCAAGGTCTAATTCCCTCTCTTAATAGTTGTAATAACATTTTTTAGCTCAAACATTCAATAATTATTCATAAACTAATCAAAACATATCAAGAGCCATAGTTGGAACCTATTATGGAACCATGCTTATAACCAAGATATAACCATAATAATAATCGTATAGAACATCCATCAAAGCCACATAATATCAAGTACAAGTACTAAAAGAATACCATAGGAAGATAGCTCTTATTAACATATGAAAAATCCAAACAAGTTAGGGACTTCTACTTACCACCTGACCATAAATTGGGTTGAACCAAATATTTCTTTCAGCCAAGCACCCCTGTGCCATATTCCAAGCATGAATGTGGGACTCAAGACATAAACATCCAGAGCTTCCCAAAGATTAAACCACATCTACCCTCATGCTCCTGTGATCTCGTGAAAACCATTCAAGAGATCACATAAGAAAACTAATACATAAACAACGAGAGCTTCCCAAACCAATCAAGAGATCATTAAGCCTAAAACAAGTTTGTATGACTCAAGATTTCTTCACCATTACCTTGAGGAATTTTCATGTCTCCACCCACCTATCAAGGGCTTCCCAGAGATTAAACCACCTCCACCTCCCGACCCTTTTTCCTGAGATCACCTCACTCAGCTCCAAAATATTCTGACAATCGAAAACTCAACCAGCTAACAAGACCCCATCACACTGTGGCAATCCAAAAATGGAAAGGTAAGGTTGAAACTTCTATCAAATCTAGAAAAACCCATTCCAATGATAGCAAAAGAACCAAATACACAAATGCATGTACCATGCATTCACAAACTAGTTAGGAAATCACACATGCAACTTGTTACCCGCAAGTCTCCTTGTTGAAGTTGCCTGATCCAACCTTCATTTCTTCTCCTCTGCTTTCCTTGTCCTTTATTTGCCTCTCTTTGATTTCTTCCTTGTTTCCTCCTGTTGGGCCTCCAAAATGTCATCCACTTTCACCTTCATTTCCATCATTTTATCGTCATTTTGTAACTCTATAACTCCATAACCCAACTTTAAGTAACCATTTTCATGATTGTATGGGTTTATCATTATTATTTTCCAAGTCATTAATTTTAAGTATTTTAAGAGAATTTGTGATTAAATATTAGGAAATTAACATATTTTCATATGTATATAAAAGTGTTATGATTTTTGTGATATTGTAAGCCTACTTTGAGATTCTAGAAGGGTCGTATTTGGCCACCCAACCACAAATTAGAATTTCAAATTCCAACTAATGAAGATTTGTGGAATATTTGTAGAAGATGTGGATCATTAACTATGCACATTTAAAGGAGAAGCATGGATGAGAGAATTTTGAGAGGATTTGTATCTTACATTTTTAGGCAATTAGTTGTAACCACAAGAGATAAATGTGGATTTAGGAGAGATCTAAGGATCTATATTTATTGAATAGTTATCCTCAATTTTTGTATAAATAGGAGTGCACCCTTTACACAAAGGTTTGTAGAAGTTATTAGAAGTTAAAGGTAGCTAGTTGCTAGTTTTTAATTGGAGGTTGCAAGTTCCATCCAAGATGTGATTTGTAAAGTGAGAAGAGAGAATTCTTGTAATATATTGTAACTTCATTTTATGAAATACATATTGCCACTTTGATCTCCAAGATGTGATAGTTGTTCAGTGTGCTTACTGAGGAATGGAGGGCCCCCATCAACCGCAGTTTGCACACCTTTGTACATATTAGTAACATAGTGTAGTTGTTTTATTTCATTTATTTTCAGCAACTGTGTTTTCATTTTATGCAAGTCTGCTTTACCTTTCAACAAGTGTGATTTCATTCAGCAGGTGTAAGTGTGATTTCAATTCAACAAGTGTGATTTCAATTCTACAAGTGTGATTTAATTTGTGCAAGTGTGGTGTGATTTCATTCATGCAAGTGTGATTTCATTTTCAATCAAGTGTGATTTCTTTTATGCAAGTGTAATTTCAATTTCTTTAAGTTTGGTTTAGTTTGGATTAGATTGATTTAATTTGTTTTGTAAATTAGTTTCAATTGCATTAGATTAATCTATTCTAATAAATAACCACCTAGTGCATATAGTATAGGTATACCTCATCAGTTCTACGAACCTCAGGTTCACCATTAATGACAGCGATTTAACTCACAATTAAATCACCCAACATTTTGGCACGGATGCCTCGGAGGTATACATCGGTGTTTATTTTGAAAGTTTAAACAACTCATTATAGTTGCATTCATTATTAGATGCATGGTTAAAAATATTTTTAAATCATTTAGGATGCATATTAGATTTCAATAATTTTTCAAAACTTTGTACTAATCTGTGTGCACGACAGGAATTATCAACCAATTGGATTAATTCACAGACAATTAAGAATTTGAAGAATGTTCTTCCAAGAACTTTCTTGAATCTTAGCAACAGCTGGAATATCTACCTCTCACGAAGACTGTATTTTAACTACGTGCAAAAACTTGTCTATCTCCCCACCTCCACAAGCATTAGGGGAACTTTTTGGGGTTTAAAATGGGCCTCCTAAGAAAAATGTTCGACCAAAATAAAATTTATAAGAACCAATAAGATTCAAGATGATGATGTCAACCATGGGGGATGATTCACCATTTTTGGAGTAAAAAAGTAAAAAGTTTAAAAAATAATAAAATAATAAAGCTATTTTTTCAACTTGTATTTTCAACTTATCTCCCTAAGTTTTTACTCAAATTTCGAGTAGGAGTACTCATCGAATGAAAAATTTGGTTCATCATCCAAGGAGTACCCATGTTGCATACTTTCGATGGACCCTGCTACATGAAAAATGAGTAATGCATGAAAAAACATGATTGCAATCACATTTTTCATGTAGCAGGGTTCATAGAAAGTATGAAATGTGGGTACTCCTTGGATGAGGAATCAAATTGTGCATCCAACGAGTGTTGCTGCTCAAAATTTGAGTAAACCCATTGGGAGATAAGTTGAAAATATGAAATGAAAAAATATTTTTTTTTTCCCCTCTAAAATTTGATGATGTAATCTAATCTTATTTTATTATTTCCACTATTATTTTATAATTTCTTTAGGAGGCCCATTCTATACCTCAAAATTTCCCTAATGAAGATCTTCAAGTCGCTTTTGATTCCTCTTATCAATCAATTGAAGAGACTAAAGAATCATGCAATACTTTTGATGGGGAGAAACCAGTAGAATCTAATATTGAGGAATGCATAATAAAGTAGGATATTAAATGTGATCTAAACCAAGAAATGAATCAGGAATATCATGGCCTTATTGAAATATGGTTCCAATCAAGGATCAAGTCACATCACTCTTCCATTCTTCCTTACTTCTTGATTGTATTATCAAAACAACTAGTATTTCATGATTTGATGTGTTTTAATTCATATTTTTCATAACTAAGCATGAATATCTTTTTACTCCTGTTATGCACATGGGTACACTAGAAAATATGCATACACTTGAAACAAATTTTCTATTTCCAGTAGAGTATAGTAGGGTAGAATCAATGAATAAAAACCAAGTTTGGTGTTGTGTTTAAAAAAAAAAAAAATTAAGCTAGATTTAATTTTATTTGCAATTTATTTATTGGTGATGCAGTAAGAGCCACCCAGCTCACTAATCAATTGTAGGAAGATGTAGAAAGAGAAGGAATATTTTAGAAGAAGGAGACAAATAGAGTTTTGAGAGCCACAATTTGAAGTTAGAAATCAAATCCTTTCACTTTGTCCTTTTAAATTTCACATTCCAAATGAATAAAGAGATTCAATATTGTTGAGTATGCTCTCTTCTTGCGCTCTCTGCGATCTGGAAGAACAGAAAAGAAAATTGAACAAAGTTAGTTTTAAAAATTTGCAATAAAAATTGGATAAGAGATCTAAATTCATAATCAAAAGTATAATTACATGATTTTACAATGCTCAAACAGCAAGATTGATGTCTCCAATGGATCCAACACTATCGAAAACCCATGTTTTGACTCTTTTTGCACCTCATTTGACCAAAAATTGAGTAAAATATCCTACAATTCGAACTAAACTTTCCCTGTGTGTCCTGAACGTAGAAATTGCACACAAACCTGGCATACATTCCCGATCTGCATTCAAAATTGTAGGATAGTTAAAACTATCACTAAGCCCCAATTTTTCCAATGATGTAGTCATATGGAGGGCCATACGACCTTGGGTTGGCCCGAATTCCTCTGTCATGTTGTTTTTCCGTTTGCGCTAGTCATATTATAGTTCATGGGACCATGGGTTAGGCTAAGGCCTAATCCTTGGCCCTCACCCATGGTTCTATGGCTCTAGAGTGGCTAATGGCTATGCCTTAGCCTAGCCCCTCCCCCAAATGTTGCGCCCATTAATGTTAAATACATATTCGAAACTTTGGTTAATAAGTAACACACAGTAGGCAGATTGGTAAAAACTCTTTATTGGTAGAAATGAGGTCTCCAGTTCGACTTTTATGGAGGTTGTTTGGCCTCAGCAAATTTTTTTCCACCACGTGGAAACCAATGGTTGGCCCATGTGGCACTCCCTCATTGGGCCACCACACAAATCTATAGCCATTGAAAAATAGCCACGTGTCAATAATTTAAACAATGTCAAGTGTCAACCATCTATTGGTCAATGAACGACCAGTAAAAATTTGCCAAGTCATGACCCAGTCAGCGTATGGACTGCTGACTAGGCACTCCTGCAACTCAAAATTCATTTTTTGAATTGTTTCCAAAAATGAACAAAACATTATTCTAGGAGCATTCGAATTCGGATTTCAGTGAAACGAATTGTGTTGGATTTAGGGAGACAAGATCTATGCTTTGGTGTTGGTTTTAAGCCAATGCAATAATTTTGAATTTTGATCATTTTCTTGATCCACGGGATCATGGACAAGGATGAAGTGCTAGAGAAAAAGAACAAATGCAATTAAATATTTATACCTTCATAAAAACCTGCAAATATTAAAAATCCAACTGCAATAATTGACAAACCACCATCCGAGTCTAATTTCATGTTGTAAAGCGGCAAAGTAATGCAACGATCCGTGTTTTTGGTAGCTGCAAAATCGACACAATTCAGTAGCTTATGAAAATTTGGTTTATGGTCTATTGATAAAGCATTAAGTGTATGGAGAAGAGGTCTCAAGCTCAAAATTGGTTAGAAACACAATGAAGAATGTATTGCTTTCTAAATAGGGAAAAGTGCAATTAATTTTTCTTGAATTTGTTTCTGGAATTTGTTTTATTAATATTGTTTCTGAATTTTTTTGTGTATATGTCAGATGAAGGGAGATTAATCATCCCTCTCTCTCGATAGTCTTACATTTTATTGCAAAAATTGCTAATTTTTCTCAGGTTCCAAGAAGATGAAAGAAGATCACCATATGCACGAGTACCTTTTTAGACCAAGTTTCAGAAGAGCATGATCATTCCATGTAAAATTATATTCATTACACCATTTCTATTAGACAAATACCAAATTTACCATTTCTACTCATTCTAAGCCTGCAGTCGATCCATAATTGTCCATCTCCCTACTACCAAAAACTCATTTTCCTTTGCAATCTCCATACTTTCCTACCTCATTTTCACTCACCCTTAACGTAGAAATAAAGTCATTCAACTCCCTTACAAAGTTGAGTCACCCCATTTTCTTTTTCCTTTCTGTTAAATAAACCTTGTTTCAATGCAAATTTTCTATCTATAGTCCTTAAAATTATTATTTCATACTCGCGTTAAATGATGGAGGACTCATTGAGGCCTCCCTTCTAACAAGTCTTGACCCATTGAATCTGGCACATCATTTGGGATCAAGACTAGAGATATTTCAAGTACCTTGAGGCATGCATGCCTTAATGGAAAGCTCTCTAGCCAATAAATAGTGGGAATACATTAATTTCCACCATTTGTCAGATCTTCTAGGTGACTCAACTATGACAAATCTATTTGTACCTAGTTAGTTGTACCTAGGCATCTTGACTCTCATTGACATCAATGATGAGTAGTCTCGTGTTGGTTAATGGAATTCATTAATGGTCAATAATCCAACAATTTATTTTCTATGTTCGACATCGACACATCTATTCACATAGATAAGAATTATGCCACTAAGTGGAATGAATGAAGACTACATGATTTCAGCAGTTTACAGCAGGACTCAATTCAGCTACCATAGCAATAAAGATTCCAATCTCATCCTTAATTCATAAAACCAAGAGAAATAAGAAGCAAGATAATATTATTTTACTTCATATTCCATGATCCAGCAACAGCAGCCACATTCTTCTATATACATAGCTTGTCCACTTTTCAGGTAAGTGAAGTTATGTTGTTTTCTACTCTTTAATCATGTAATTCCTTGAATGCTAAAATTTTGATTTTGGAAAATTCCTCACCATATTCATATTCCCTTTACCATTTGCAAAAAATTGAAAACACCTTTAGTTGGGGGTGTTAGTGTCTATCAGTCACCAGTGATCAAATTATGCTCTTTTAAAGTTTTTTTTAGGGTCCTAGGTCAAATTTTTATGGTTTCAAATGGGATTTCAATAAAAAATTGGTCACTAGTTAGTTGTCTAGGTTTATTATTACCCCTTTTAGCCTTCGTGGTCAATGGACATCAGCATGGTCAGGTCATTCCTTTTTGAAAGAGTGTCATGGTCATCATGGTCATAATTCATCTCATAAGTCCATGGTAGGTCACCACTAGCTCATACGATTGATTTCTTGAGAATTGGTCATGTCACCATTAAAATCATTTTATAAAGGAGTAGTGAAAGTCAAGTTGTCACTGAAAGGTTTTAAAGCATGTTTTTTTATCTCATTCATAATTTAATAATTTCATAAAGTTATGATGTTGCATTGTAAAGCTACATCAAAGTCAAGTTATGAAAAATGATGGTGGATCCACTACCATATGTAAGCAAAAATCGATTTCCACAAGCTATAAAGGAGTCAAACTCACTCTCCATTTTCTCATTTCATTTTCCAAGACATTACTTTATGAAGACAAATCACATTTCCCAACTAAAGATCGGTATTTGCATACCCAAAGCTTAGTTTCTTTCAGCGTTGTGCTTATCCTCAATTGTGCTATGCATTTCCTTGGACTGTTGCGTTTTTCATCAAAGAGCTGCAAACTTCTTTGTAGTGGTTTATTTCATCAAATCTAGGTTGTGTCACATTAAATCTAGGTTGGTGGCCTCTTATTTTCTCAATTAATCTCTTAGTTGTGTTTCTAAGTTTCATCTCCATGTCCTAGGTTTTTTAAGACAGTTTTCATGATTTCATGATTTCCATGGTAGAATTATTATCAAAACTTGTATCCTGATGCTTATACACCTCATCCTACCCTAATTACACATTCCCAAACACCCCCTATCAAAACCATCCTTAAATCTCATCATTTTTACACAAACCCTAGCATAGAGTACACTTTCCTAGGCCAGGACTGTGTTTTCCCTCTTTAAATCCCTTTCCCTCACCTAAATTTTGAAATTCCACCTTCCTTATGTTAGGATATTCTGACACATAGGAAATAGTTAAGTATAACTTGGTCTAGTATAGAGTTAGGTAAAGTGTGTTTCTTTACTATGTATTTTTGTAACTTACAATCTAACGGTCACAATATGTAGTGATCTGACGATTCATTCTCTCCTCGGTATTACCGACACTTGATATGTGGCTTAACAGCTGATTGGTCCATGATCTCTATTTAAAGAGAATGGAGGGTCATTTGTAGGGTAATCGTTCATGAGAGAAACTTATGTAAATTTTCATTCTTTTATTAATACATTTCCTGAAGTGGTCGTGTTGGCTCGAACCGTGGACTGTTTCCCTCTTTGAGGGTTTTAACCACGTCAAGAATACTGGTGTATTGATATGTAATATGTTCGTGAGCAATTTCCTTTGGTGTTCTGTCTGAGGAACTTATTTTGTACATTCCTACATGGTATCAGAGCTATTTGAGGGTCGCATCCATTGGTGATCCAAATCTAAAGTTGGTACAACTGCATCCGACTGTCGTTTCCTAGATCTATTGTTTCTGACTGCTTTCAAGCCGAGAGACTACTTTGTTGTGTTAGGAGCATCTGTCCAGTGAGGAACCCCTTTCGTTTCACACAAAAAGGTTTTTGGTAGCCTTAGCTACATCATTTTTAAGATCTGGAGGTATACAGTCTTTATTTGCAATTCTAGCTATTCATCTCTCTGTTTAGTTCAGTTTATTTAGGTCTCTATTTTTTATTACCGGATTTATACCTTCCATTTGTGTGTATTTTCTTTTCCCCGCGACTTTGTGTGATCTGAGCAAATTAGAAACAGAAAGGAAGGATTTTTTCTCACGCGTATGCTCTTTTCCATCACGCCTTAATGTGATCTCGGGAAATTGGAAACATTTAGGAAAATATTTAGTTTTTGGCTAAAGCTAACTTCAAGCTGTAAGGTTTATTTTTTTTGTATGTCCATATTGGGTTTTGTGGTTTTTGTTTTGTAAGCAAAAAAAAGAGCTTTTTCAAGTAAGCACGCATCCCAAAGCTTCAGTGACTAAGAAAAAAAAAGGAAAAAAGACCCTTCTTCTTTTTGAAAATTTACTAACCTTTTAAACTAGCTCACTTGGTCCAAAGTTACTTAATGAGAATAGAGGTCTTGAGTTCAAGTCTATCTTTTTGTTGAGTTACTTTTTCAAAAAGCACATGTAACTTATGTTTTAAAGTTACTTTATGTAAAAGTGTTCTCACCCATTATAAAAAGTGAGTCACTTATAATTCTAATGTCTCTTTATTTTTTATTTAAGTTACAATTTAGTGGGTAGCTCATAAAGTACCATTGTAAAAGTGACTTTCACTTATTTATAAAAGTGAGTCACATAATTTTTTTTTGAAGTGAGCTAATTGAATTAAGTTTGGAAAGGGGGCAGATTTTTTTTAAATATAACATTATCATTCATTTCTGCACATTCGCGCACTTCCTCAGCATCTTCAACAACTTTTCTTTAAAAACCCATAACTTCTTCATCTGGAAGCCATTTTCAGAGCCGTTTTCTTTTTAATCAACAGAATTTTTTGAGATCTTTCCATTGGAACACTTAGTTTCAGCATCTACAGCTTCATTTTCTTTTAAAATGGAAATTTCATGCCAAGTTATTCTTGACAGCACCAACTACTTCCAATGGTGGTCCTACATTGTGGATTTACTTACAAGTAAAGGTATTTACAGAATAACCTCAGGCCAATAAACCAAACCGAAATTTGACGATAAGGAAACCAAATTGGAAAATAGGCAAGATCAAGCACATGGGCTGATAGGGATGTCTATTTCTCCAGAACTTAGGTTCCATATCGCAGAACTTGATACTCATAATGAAGCAATGAAATAGATCACTAAAGTTTTTGGAATTAAAAATGAAATTAGAGCCCATCAACTCGAAAATGAGTTGTTTACACTGGACCCCAATAATTTTTCTTCCATTGAATATTTTGTCCAAGTTCAAGACCCTTAGACTTCTCTTGGAAGGTGTTAAGGTTAAGAAAGAAGATGGTAGCCTTATCTATTTCATTCTTACTGAGTTGGGACCAGCCTACTCTGTGTTTGTTTCCACCTTCCATTCTACTAGAGAATCCTTTATTTCTCAAGGACAAGACTACAAGTCCTCCTCTTTTGATGCCTTTTCTGATTCTTTAATAAGAGAACAAGAAAAGCTCTTATATCTTGGTCTTCTTAATCTTTGAAAATCTTCTAAGAAAGCCTTAACTATCTAGTAGCAACCAAATTCAAAGAATCCTAAGAAGCAGTATCCTAAAAAGAAAGGTCCTAAACCAAACAAGGGTCCTAAGCAATTTCAGTCTCAAAATGAAAAATCATTTCAACAAAATGATAAGGAAAATAAAAAAAAAGGGAAGAATATTGATAGACATTGCCACTTTTGTAATTGAGATGGCCACTTAAAATCCAAATGCTTTAAGAAGATGGAAGCCTTGGAAGCAGCCTTGGAAGCAGCAATGAAGAAGCATAACATCCATTTGGAGCACTCTTCAACTTCAACTTCATCTTCAGGAATAGCACTTTTGCATGTGATTTTCAAACATCTCGGTCTAGTTATGCACTAAATGTATGTTCTTCCTCTCATTCTCATGAATGGCTCATTGATTCTGGAGCTTCTTATCACATGGCCAAAAACAAAGCCACGTTTTCTTCTTTAAATGATAATAACACCAAAAATAGATATGTTGGTGATGATAGATCTCTTAGCATTGTAAGGACTGGAACTGTTCATATAGACAATGGACAATTTAATGATGTATTATGTATTCCAACCTTATCCTGCAATCTTCTATCTGTATATCAGATAACTCATTCAGGTGAAGGTAAAATTGTTGAATTTTCACCTCACGATGTTGTAATTAAGGACCTAAGAGATCCTAGACAGATTTTAGCTACTGGCATTGCTGATGATTCTACAAGGTTGTATAAGTTTCACAACTTTGGGTCATCAAATCTTCCCTCGATATTTGTTGCTCATAATGATGAAGTGAGCAAACTTTGGCATGAGCGATTTGGTCACTTAAACTATCGCTCCCTTCAGCATCTATGTAAAGAAAATATGGTGACAGGTCTTCCTATGGTATCTTGCAGAGATGGTGTTTGTTCGGATGTGTACTCGGAAAACATCATCGGGACAGTTTTGAAAAACGTGCCTCTTGGCACGCCCTCAGCCCTTTATAGCTTAGCAATAGTGATTTATGTGGTCCACTTCCCAGTTGTTTCATTCTCTGGCTAAAACAATTATTTTCTTAACTTTCATTGATGATTTTCTCCAACGCACTTGGGTATAATTCTAAAAACTTCAAGAGTGAAGTATTTAAAAACATGTTCCTTGGCCTTAAGGCCTTTGGTTGAAAAACAATCTGGACATCAAATTCTTAAGCTAAGATCTGATAATGGCAGAGAATATGTTAACAACAAATTCATCAACGTTTGCACTAAGAATGAAATTCAAATGCAACATATTGTTCCATATACTCCACAACAAAATGGTGTAGTTGAAAGGAAGAATCGCACCTTAAAGGAAATAGTTAATTGTATGCTTCAATCTAAAGAGTTAGTCTTAATTTTTGGGCAGAAGTAATTAACTGTGCAAATTACATAGTAAATCGCACTCCTACTAAGGTTTTAAAGAATATCACTTCAGAAGAAGCATGGAGCTCAATTAAACCAGATGTAAGTCATTTTCATGTTTTTGGAAGTAAAGCATGGGCCCATATTCCAGATGAAAAACCTAAAGCTTTAGAACCTAAGAGTGAAAAATGTATTTTTGTTGGATATTCTGAAGATGTCAAAGGATATAGAAGTATTCCACTTAAGTCCAAAAATATTATCATTAGAAGAGATGTAAAGTGTGTTGAAAATATATTGGCCTACGAGCCTAGTTCGGTGGATGTACCACCTCTCTCTATCCCTTCTACTTTTGAAAATGTTTCTTCTTCAGATGATAACACGAAGGATGACAATCCTCCCCCGTCTTCTCAGGATCCTCCTTCAGCTCCTCGGCTTCCAAAATGGGTTCGTGCTACTCGGGATACAGCAAGTGCTCTTGCCGGTGATCCTACAGATCAGCAATGTACATGTTCTCAGTTCGATAGATTCTCTTCTTTACTGGCTCAAGCTTCAGCGAATTATGATCCTGACACCTTTGCAGAAGCTTCAGGCCATCTAGATTGGGACATAGCTATGAATGAAGAATATCGTTTATTATTAGAAAATGATACATGGCATCTTGTTCCTCTTCCAAAGGGATGAAAACTTGTTAAATGCAAATGGGTTTACAGGACCAAGTATGGACCAGATGGAAAATTTGATAAACATAAAGCTCGTCTTGTTGCTAAGAGCTTTTCACAAGTTGAAGGCATTGACTAAACTAAAACCTTCTCCCCTGTTGCCAAAATGAACTCTATCCGCCTTGTTCTTTCCCTTGGAAGTCCATCAGATGGATGTTAAATATGCCTTCTTGCTTGAAGAAATCTAGATGGAACAACCTACTGGCTTTATACAAAAAGACTCCAGCCTTGTATGTCAGCTTAAGAAATCCATTTATGGTCTAAAGCAATCTCCTCATGCTCGGTATGCTAAAATGGGTAGCTTTCTTTTAGAAACTGGCTTTTCTAGGTGTCATTCTGACAATACTATCTACACCAAGAAAGTGGGCAAGTCTCTTATCATTCTTGTTCTTTATGTTGATGATCTTATCCTAAATGGTAGTGATCCCAACCTTATAAACCATGTGAAGTCCAGCCTTAAAAGAAGTTTGAAATGACAGACTTAGGACACTTGCATTATTTTCTTGGTCTTCAAGTCTTGCAATACAAGGAAGGTATTTCCCTTTCCCTATCCAAGTATGCCTGTGATCTTCTACACCATTTTCACATGGAAGACTATAAGCCATCCCCTTCTCCCTTTTAGTCTAGAGCCAAACTTTCAGTCACTTTGACCACCCATGAAGTTGATGCTACCTTATACCATCAACTTGTAGGAAAACTTTTGTATCTGACCCATATTTGTCCTGACATTTCCTTTGTTGTTGGCCTTATTGCTCGGTTTATGAAAAACCCACATGAAAGTCATTGGAAAGCAGCTAAAAGAATACTTCAGTATGTTCAAGGTACAGTTCAGTTTGGGATTCATTACAGTGCAGAAGCATCTCCTCTATTGGTTGGTTTCATTGATTTTGATTGGGCTGGTGACCCTAATGATCGGAAGTCTACTGCAGGTTATGTGTTCACTCTTGGTTCAGGACCTATTACATGGGCTTGCAAGAAACAAAGTGCCATCTCTCTTTCTTCAGTAGAAGCAGAGTATTGTGGTGTCGTAGAAGCTAGTAAGGAAGCCCTGTGGCTTCGTCAAATCTTGTCAGAGTTTGGCTTTCAGCAGCAACACCTGACTACACTTTAGTGTAATAATCAAAGTGCCATTCAACTATGCAAAGATCCAGTCCAACATCAGCGTAGCAAACACATTGAACTACACATGCACTTCATTAGAAAGCTCATTCATGACCATGTTCTTAAAGTGCAATATTGTTCAACAGACGATCAATTTGCAGATATCTTTACAAAGGCTCTCACAGATGCGAAGTTTACTAAACTTCGATTTATGGTTGGAGTTCAGGAAGTTGTCACTAAAGGGGGATAGGCTCTAATTCCTCCTTCCTTCTCCTATTGTGTCATATTTGTACATCCTTCAATCCTATCCCAAGTTGTTCTTAAGGGGGGATGTTAGGATATTCTGACACATAGGAAATAGTTAAGTATAACTTGGCCTAGTATAGAGTTAGGTCAAGTGTGTTTCTTTACTATGCACTTTTGTTTCTTGATCCATGGCTTAACACCTGATTGGTCCATGATCTCTATTTAAAGAGCATGGAGGGTCATTTGTAGGGTAACCATTCATGAGAGAAGCTTATGTAATTTCATTCTTTTATTAATAAATTGCCTGAAGTGATCATGTTGGCACAGGTCATAGAATGTTTCCCTCTTTGAGGGTTTTAACCACATCAACAATACTGGTGTATTGATCTGTGATTTGTTTGTGAGCGGTGTCATTTTGTGTTCTATCTAAGGAACTTACCCTGTACATTCCTATACCTTAGCTCCCTAACATCCCTCAATATCCTCCCAAATTTTCCCAAGAATTTACAAGCTCCCTATCCCTTTCATTTCCCTTAATTTCCTCAAGCTATGTGAATTCCCTGTTTTCCTACAAGTAAAACCCTAATTTCTCCCCATAGAGTTAGGTTTTGCCTTGGAGTCTGAATCATCTGAAAAAAAAAGTGGCACAAAGGAGGGCAAGGCATCAAATATGAGCCTACCCCAACCCAAGAGATCATATCATCACCTTTCATCAAAAAATCATTTGAAGATGCAAGTTGTCTTTCCTTTTTCCATAGAATTGAGCAACTTAGGTTTCATGACAAACTAACCAGTGATTTTTGCCACCAAGTTGAGGAGGGATAAGGTGACTATAGCAGGAATTGAGTTCACTCTTTCAAGGGAATTCATCTCTATATCCATAGGAATTCCAAACATTAGAGAAACTTGGTTTAAGAAAAGAGACATTAACCTTAAAAGTTACAAGATGTACTTGAAACCACCATATAAGACAGCTCCAAAACATGTTTTTCCATACAGATATTTGGTGGACATATATGCCCCTCTCATGAGATTGGTCATGAAATATTTTATATGTGAGGGCAAGTATTCAAGGTTGTATCAGTACCACATGAGGCTTTTGATGCATTTAATCGGTGTGAAGCTACTCAACTTGCCCTACTATCTTTACAAAAGCCTAACAAAAATGACATAGAAGGTACAAAAGATGGGAGAAAATCATCATATTAGTCTATTTCATCATGGCTTGGTGAAAATTCTAGTTGTCATCAATTGGCACAAGTAAATTTTCCTTGGGATGGCTTTGCAAATTCAACTTTTCCCCTAGCTTCTCCAGCTACATCTAGTAGTGAATCAACAACTCTAAACTCACCAGCACGGCAAGAGGTGATTCAGATTTAAACAGGAACGCAACAACTTACAGAGATAACCATAAACATAGATATGCAGTGAAAATGATACTTCATTTCATTAATGTAAAATACCAAAATATGTTTCCAAATAGTAATGGAGATAAACCAACTACGGCGATGGTAGCTTATCTCTAAGAAGAGATGTGGTGGCTACATGCCTCTGAACTATGTTACAATGAGGCTCGAAGGCCTATTCATTTTTGAGAAATAATGGAAAACCCTTCACATCCCAAAACCTAACCCTAGAAGATGAAACGCCAAATTGTGGGCCTCGTTTGGGTAAATAGGTACATCAATTTCCTGAAGTCGTAACTTTGGCATACGATCTCTATTTGACACGTATAATAGCTCATTAGAAAGATCTATCCGAGAACTACCACTTTGGGAAGGGAAATGTCAGTCCATCGACCCATGTTGCCCCCATATTTCCCAAAAAACATCGTTTAGGGCCTCAAAACGGCTCCGGAAGTTCACGACCCAAAAAACTGCTAAAAATAGTAAATTGTGCTACATTTTAGGAAACTGAAAGAGACAGTTGTGGGGGTCCAAATGGGATAGGTGGGTGGCCACCAACACCCATCTTGATCATTACTCCCCCCTTAGGAAGCAATGGTCCCCATTGCATTGATTTCCTCCCTGAGATGAGGAAGCTTCTGCTAAGCTAGGTCTCTGGTGAGTTGTTTTGCAATCTTTGATGTGTCCAGAAATGGTGAGAAGCATCGCTAAGGGGGGTACACATTGAACACTTGGTGCAGGCGAAGGAATGGAGGAATTTTGTGCTCCAAAGTATTATTTCCCACAACCTTAGTAATGGTGTGAGGACCATGTCGCTGTGGTCGGAGCTTCTGATGGGCTCTTGTAAGGCGTTCTTTCTACAGATGCAACTAGACTTTGTTGCCCACCTGAAGCTTGTGTGGTACCCCTGTGGGTAAGGAGAAGTTATTCTCGTGTTTTTCCATGACCATATTCCTTTGCTGCTACTGCTGCATGGAGGAACCCTTCGCAAGAGTCATGGATGTGGTGATGATCTTCCCCTTACTTTGGGAGTGAACTAGATAGAAAATAAATTTCCTAATCTGTGAGATGAGCTTGCTACCTTTCTTGGCAATGATCAAAGAAGTGGTAGTAGGTGGGGCTACCTCTGGTATCCTGTATAATGAATTATTCAAAGAAATAATGACAGCACGAGGCCTTGAGTCATACACAGCATGTCGCCTCCACAAGTATGGCGGGCCTAATAATACATCACAAACATCCAGAGGTGTAACATCACACAATACCTCGTTTGTGAAGGGCTTGATGCTGTAGGGAAGGAAGAACTACTGGCAAACTTTGAGATCTCGTCCTTCATGAAGCCACCCGATACTGTATGGTTGTAGGTGTGGTGTAGTCAGTAGGCCCAACCACTTCATGACCTTTGCTGAAATGAGGTTCTTTTGGCTGCCACTGTCGAAAATGAAGTGCAGCAGTGAACCCTTCACCCACATCTGTGAGTGGAAAAGACGTTCCCCCTCCTCTGGATCTTTGGGCTCATTTTTCTGGATCTTGGCAGTGGTAGCAATGGCAGTGGGATCTCCATCAATGATCTGCTTCCCTTTTCCATTCCCCTTGTCGAGTTCTGGCTCAGGGTCGAAACATGCATCTAATTCGGAAGCCTCAACTCAGCCACCAGCGACTACTTGGTCTGACACTCACTTGTGTTATGAGTGGGACTCTTGTGGAACTCACACCACTTTCCTGTGTCCTTCTTCAACTTTGTGGTGCTGTTATTTTCTTGCAGCTTCGACAGGTTGACTTGGGTCACCCTGCCTTGGCTTTGTCCTTTCATCTTCAAATTTGTAGATCTGAAGTCTCACTTCTTCTATTTGAACTTTTGCTTGATTTTGACAACATATCGGTATGTTGTGCTGAGTGAAGAGATGTTCAAGAACTCCATCTCTTCCTGGATGTATCTGTGCAGGCAGCCGTGGTAATTGATTACCAGATATAGCTTAGAATCTTTGATACCCAACTGTGTGCAAAGGGTGTGAAAAATATTTGTGAACTCCGGCACATCTTGTCCCGTCCCTGCTGCTGCATGGTCCATTTGATGTATTTATCCTCATAGCTTTTGACTGGGTAGTACTGCTCCTTGATGGCATCTCGAAATGAATCCCAAGTGGGCGTGGCTGAAAATAGTGAGCTTGTACTTTCATCCTTCTGCTCGCAGTAGGTTTCCCACTAGTCCTTGACATGGGGAGCTGCTTTGAGAAGAGCGAAAACAATCTTTTCTCGACTTGAAAATTCATGAACAGAAAAATACCCATCTAGCAGATTTAACCATTTTTCTATGACATCTATGTCTATTTGACCCTCGAAGATGGGGATTTCAAAATTAACTTGTACCTTAAACGATGTGGTGTTTCCAGGGTAGTTGTTGGAAGATGATGCGTCACCTCGGGGTAGCATTGAAGGATCTACGCAAAGCCATCCATCATCGCATTCCTTTGCCATTCGAGGGCTTCTTTGAGTAAGATTTTTATAGGATCTCCTTCCCCCTCGTCTTTCTTCTCATCTGCCATGGGAGGCCGTCGGGATTTTCGAGGCTGGTCTTGCAAAGGTTTGACCAGTTCAAGCCCTCACTCCTTATATCCCGACCTCATTGGGGACATGCAAAGAAAAACAGAGAAAAAGTAGACCGCTCTGATACCACTGATCCGGATTTAAACAGGAACGCAACAAAATACAGAGATAACCATATACACAAATATGCAGCGGAAATAATACTTCATTTCATTAATGTAAAATACCGAAATATGCTTCCAAATAGTAATGGAAATAAACCAGCTAGGGCGATGGTAGCTTATCTCTGAGAAGAGATGTGGTGACTACATGCCTCTGAACTATGTTACAATGAGGCTCAAAGGCCTATTTATTGTTGAGAAACAATGGAAAACCCTTCACATCCCAAAACCTAACCCTAGAAGATGAAACACAAAATTGTGGGCCCCGTTTGGGTAAATTGGTACATCAATTTCCCGGGGTCGTAACTTTGGCATACGATCTCTGTTTGACGCGTATAATAGCTCGTTAGAAAGATCTATCCGAGAACTACCACTTTGGGAAGGGACCTATGCTGCCCCCAAATTTCCCAAAAAAATGTCATTTAGGGCCTCAAAATGGCTCCGGAAGTTCAGGACCAGGAAAACTGCTAAAAATAGTAAACTATGCTACAATTTAGGAAACTGAAAAACTGAAAGAGACAGTTGTGGGGGTCCAAATGGGATAGGTGGTGGCCACCAACATCCATCTGGATCAAGAGGTAGCTTCTTCAAGAATACCTATCAAGAGGATTTTTAGGGCAGACGTGACTAAGACTTACTCCAGAGGCAAAAGGCTTTTATTTTCTCCAGGGATTGTTGAAAGGGCCAACACTCCAGTAGGTGAACAGAGAGCATCCCCACAGCATGAGTAATTCACTCATTCAGGCACCAATGTGACATATTTGGAGAAAGGTCATGAGGACAAAGTTGCAAAGCAAATAATAATGGAAAAGAAAGCTGAGATCAAAAGGTTGGAAGACATGTTGACAGAGGAAAATGCTTTGATATCATGCTTACAGTAAGAAAACATGCAATTGAAAGTAAACCAAATGCTCCAAAATAAGCACATAGAAAATTTGAACAAGGAGGATGTAAAAGGAAAAGCAGTGGTTCATTTTGATGATTCAGAGGATAAAGAAGAGAAAATCACACTAGGGAAACCAAGAACAAGAGTTCTCAAGAGAGTCCTTGAGCTGCAAAAAGACGTTTCTCCACCTAGAGGTCAAATCACTGTGAATGACTTAATTGCTAAAGAGATCAATGGAGACAGAGTATACTGGCTTGAAAAGGTCAATAGCCACTTATATAATCTCCTCAAGAAGGCAAGGAGGGACAATAATTGGCAAAGACACATGGTCGTGCATTACTACACAAAGAACAGGGTATCCCAAGTTAGAATCAAGCAATTGAAGAAAAAGCTTAAGGAAACCCTAATTAGCCAAAAGGACAAAGATAAGCTTGATCTACTTACCGAGGCCTCTCTCATGGCATGAAATATCATATGATGAATTTACTAGGAAATTTTGAGAATTTTTTGTCATTTTGGAATTGTTGGTAGTTTTTACCCTGTTTTGAGACTCATAAACAAATATAAGCGCAATGCCTAGGTTCTATGCATTTTCCTCAGGGCTAATTTTGCCAAAAAATCACCATCCTTGGATAGATAATGGCCTAAGCATCTCATATATCCACTTTTTCATACTTATCAGAAGACAGATTGAGAGAAAATGTCAAAAAAGTGGTCAAAAAGTCACTTTCTGCCACTGTTTTGAAACAGGTGTTGCACATATCAGAGTAGTCTTGGGAAAATCATTTTTTCTCCTTGATGGAGTGTACAAATAACTTTATTTATGATTCAAATGACAAATGTAGATCTATATCTTTCCAATGAGCTATCAATATTAGAATTTGGAGAACAGGAAGGCCTCCAAAATCCTCCTGCAAGCCAGGCGTTGCGCATATCCATGTGAGAGGTTTTCTTCAGCATTTTTTCAGCAGATTTTGACATAATGATGTAATTTTTATATTTGATATCTTAATGATGTAATTATGGGTAAATAGGCTTTGGTAGAATAATTTTGAATTAGATGCATGCTCTTAAAAGCTTATTTGAGGTCAAATGTATCAGTTTTTCTAAATGGATGGTTTGTTTGATCCTCCCTAGTCTTTAGGGTTTTGGTTGAGATTTTCGTGTAATTGATGCTACAATGAGGGATTCAACCCTTGAGAGTGGGAAAATGGTTTCTTGGTCTATATGAATGTATTTTTTTAGTCAAACACAAGGTTGGACATCAAAGGTGAGAACACTTGTAGCTTGTATTTCAACTCTTTATTCAAGAAATCAAAGGAGCAATTTGCAGCTATTATTTAGGAATTCATGTGCATTGAATTTGTGATGATGTACTTTCTATGTTATATTTTTTTATGAATGATATACATTCTTCCTTTCCATATCTTATTTCTTCAGTGGTTTTCCTTAAAGGTTATAAGCATAATTCTTTGCATAAAGCTTTGTTTTGATGAGAATATCATTTTGTGTAATTTTCCTTCTTTCTTAATGAATTCATGGTGCACATGCTCATTAAGACCTTTTTCTCCTTTTAAACACTACACTACATTGAAAAACCCTGAAGCCATCACAAAAGCATTGCTACCTTGTTCCTCTATATCTTTGATCTTGTAACCCTTTGATACTTTGACCTAGCTACCTGGTTTTCATCCCTTATCCAACACTAAAACCTAGAAACTCAAAACCCTACCAAAGTTGAACATGTCTAGCCTAACATATTTTCCCATTCCAGTCATCATTGGTTGTGAATTCATAGAGAGATCCCTCTTTGGTTTAGCAGTGCTAGCTTCTGAACCCAAGTGGCTTGAGGTTACCTCCTTCGATCTCCCTTCTCAGCCTTGGGACATTGTGGAGGATAACAAGGGGAAGGGATATCAATTCATATTTATATTCATGCCACATGTCACATTTCATTTCATCCTAACCAACATATTTTTCCCAATCAACTATTATTGCATTTTAATTCCAAAATTGTATATATTTTGCAATGATCAATTGATGAGCACACTAAATGGTTGACAGTCACTATGGGACTTAAAAGGGAATTCTCAATGTTTTCAAGTATTTTGATGCAACAAAAATAGCAAAAGTATTGTTACACAAGAACCAATACTCATAAAATTTTGGTTGTCAAATGATATGATTATGAAAAGTTAAGAGAGAATCAATACAAAACCAAAGCTCATATAGAAGCAAAACATTTCAAGAAGATCAACTTATAGTTAAAGGAATCAATGCAATAGTTTCCAACATCTTCAGTTCGGGGTATGTTGGGCATCCAAAATGGCATCCACTTTCACCTTCATTTCCATCATTTTACCCTCATTTCGTAACCTTGTAACTCCATAACCCTATATTAAGTAACTATTTTCATGATTGTATGGGTTTATCATTATTATTTTCCATGTCATTAATTTTAAGTATTTTAAGATAATTTGTGATTAAATATTAGGAAATTAAAATATTTTCATATATATCTAAAAGTGTTATGAGTTTTTTGCTATTGTAGGCCTACTTGGAGATTCTAGAAGGATCCTATTTTGCCACCCAAACACAAATTCGAATTTCAAATTCCAACTAATGAAGGTTTGTGGAATATTTGTAGAAGATGTGGGTCATTAACTATGCACATTTAAGAATCATGGATGAGAGAAATTTGAGAGGATTTGTATCTTACATTTTTAGGTGATTAGTTGTAACCACAAGAGATAAATGTGGATTTATGAGAGATCTAAGGATCTATATTTATTGAACAATTATCCTCAATTTTTGTATAAATAGGAGTGCACCCTTCATACAAAGGGTTGTAGAAGTTGTTAGAGGTTAGAGGTAGCTAGTTTCTAATTGTTAATTGGAGGTTCCAAGTTCCATCCAAGATGTGATTTGTAAAGTGAGGAGAGAGAATTCATGTAACATCTTGTAACTTCATTTTATGAAATACATATTGCCACTTTGATCTCCAAGATGTGATAGTTGTTCAGTGTGCTTGTTGAGGAATGGAGGGCCCCCATCAACCACAATTTTCACACCTTTGTACATATTGGTAATATAGTGTAGTTGTTTTATTTCATTTATTTTCAGCAAGGGTGTTTTTTCTTTCAGCAAGTGTGATTTCATTTCAACAAGTGTGAGTGTGATTTCAATTCTGCAAGTGTGATTTCAATTCTGCAAGTGTGATTTCATTTATGCAAGTGTGGTGTGATTTCAATTCTGCAAGTGTGATTTCATTTATGCAAGTGTGGTGTGATTTCATTTATGCAAGTGTGATTTCATTTTCAAGCAAGTGTGATTTCATTTTCAAGCAAGTGTGATTTCCTTTATGCAAGTGTGATTTCAATTTCTTAATGTTTGGTTTAGTTTGGATTAGATTGATTTAATTTGTTTTGTAAATTAGTTTTAATTGCATTAAATTAATCTATTCTAATAAATAGCCACCCAGTACATGTAGTACGAGTATACCTCGTTAGATCTACGAACCCCAGGTTGACAATTAATGATAGGGATTTAACTCACAATTAAATTACCCAACACCTCCTCTTGGTGCTCTTCTCTCTCTGAAACTAATTCTAAAGCTAAGCTGACAAAAAGCTACGAACTGATCCTCATATGCCTTTTTATCATTGATGCCTCTATTTTATTTATTTTCCTCTATTTTTACTTCAATTTTCCTCTTATGCAAACATGTGACCTTTCATCTCCCTTTTCTCCTATTTTCCTTTATTTTCACAAATAAATGCCAATTAATGCCTCTTTTCCTTTGATAATTTCTTTGCCAAATTCCTTAGCCATAATAAATTGAAAGTGACACCCACTAGGATTTTTTTCCCAACATTCAACTTGGAACATGTGTCTCGTGACCTTGGTCTTATTTTGCCCTTATTAACTTAATTACATGAAACTTTAACCTAGGGCTATTACAACCATCGGGGATTATTCATGACTTGTCGAATCTAAAAATTGATGGTAAAGGTGGAACAACTATTCTTGAGCACACCTCTCACTTTCTTGAATTATGTACTTATCATGAAATTGATTGTGAGGATACCCCTTGCAGTATGTTCATCCTTACATTCGAAGTGTGTGTTAAATAATGGTGGTATACATTGTTGACAACCTTTATTCATTCCTTCAACCATCTTGACAAGGAGCTCCATCGTGCCTTTGAGAGGTATGACTATGAAAGTGTCTATAAGACAATCATTCATATCATAAAAGATCTTGATGAATCTATTGAAGTTTTTCATGATCGTTTCATTCACTTTTGTTATGATTTTTATGAGGATGATATTGATTGGAATTTTATGAAAGATAAATTTGAGTATCTTGTTCAGATTTCTTCAAATCCATCTAAATCAGAATCTTTTGAAAATATCCAAAATTTTCCTTCTTATGGAGCTCATAAACCTATAAAACAAGAAAGTGTTATCTCGTGTGACTTTTCATCTTCTCAATCAAACATCTCCATGCACACAAGTTGAGGTTGGAAAACTTGTAAGTCGATCTATCGACCTACCACCATCTTCTCCCGCCCCACATATTCAATGTTTGAATGTGAGTTTCAATTTTGAATATGATCTAATCAGTGATATTATTTCCTCGCATTCTCCATCGATTATCTCCTTTTATCCACCTGATCTTGAGTTTTCACATCAACCTCTTACAACGATTTCTTATGATTCTCAAGAGGATCAAGTTAAAGATGGAGCCAATGTTGATCAAGAAATTTGTGATAAGTTTCACAATTATTATGTGTGGTATTTTGATTTTCAACAAGACTCTGTGATGAAAGATGATATTTCATATTCTTCCTCACCTCTCACCCATTGTCTTAACTTATTCCATGATCCTATCGTGCCTGTCTCATCTATGGATGAGATAGTTTTCTAAAATCATTACAGTCAGGAGTGTTGGAATGTTGATTTTGCATCAAAGTAGAGTGAGGGAGGATCCTCTTTTCACAATATTTCTTATCCTTTATTTAATAAATTTGAAGAAACAGAATGGAACATTCGATTTTCAATCATTCCCTCTCTTTGATTCACAAGATCATAAGGATTCTCTATCTTTTGAAAATCCAATTCTGATAATGGTTGTCTTGATGTATTCATTGATTCATCTAGTAATGACTTTGTGCCTTTAATTTTTTATTATTCCAAGCCGTTGATTTTAGATGATTCATCTTTAAATATCGTGGAACTATCTCAAGATGTTGAGACACTTCATCTTGGGCTAATGGTTATGTCAGGTTCTCATGATATTGATGGAAGTTACAAGCATGATCAGATTGACATTCTTTCTCAAAAGAATCCTCATCAGGTGATCACAAAAGTTGAAAATGAATCTATCTTTCTACCCCAAGATCCTTCACCTATTTACCATGATCCTATTGCTCAATGGTTGGAGAAATCATACTTGGCAATCCGTTTTGGGAAAAGCAAGTTCTTGTCTTTCTTTGTGTTTTCCAAGATTAAAAGTTCAAATGAATGCTTTGTTTAAGAGCCTGTCGTGATATGTGTAAACATCACCATGCATCAGCAAAATGTTTAGGAATTTCTTTCTTATTATACTTTTCTTCTTACGCTTTCTATATTTGAATTATGGACTATGTTGTGTTTTATCTTTTGTCATGTGATTTTATTGATGATATTTATTGCTATTAATTCCCTCGCCCATATAGGTTAGGTAATGCTTCGTTGGTTTCATTGGAAGTTTCATTTTACATAAGCCTAGCCCACCCTTTTTTAATTTAGGAGTAGTTTAGTTTAGTTAACATTGTTTTCATTTTGCTTTACTTTTTCCCTATCCTTTTCTTTTGTTTCTGTCGTAATAATCTTTGCATGAGATCCTGTTATGCTTCTAAAATGAGCATGGAAAAGTTTAAGAGGACATTGTACAATTGTCAATGCTTGGATTTATGTTTATTCTTTCTCTTTTCTAGGGACTTGTACCTTTTATTCAATGATGCTCATATGGAAAATATGTTATTTCTGAAAGAAAGCTTAAGTGGAATTACGATGCTCAAATCTATAACTAGTATCCTCTTCTTTAATCAGTTTTTATGTTTGGTCGGTTCTATCTTGTCAACTAAGTTGAGTAGAGTAAGGAGGGGAGGAAACTTAAACAAGTGAACGGTATTTCATAGGTGTATAGATACCCTACTTTAAAGGGACAACCTTGTATAAATATCCTACTCTGAAGGGACAACCTCTTCTTCTCTCAATAAGTCAGGATCCCTCTTCAGCCTCATGAAATAAATAAGTTAGATGCAGAATTCTATAAAATAATAATTAATATAGCGTGAAAGAAGAAAAAGGCTTCCTGCGCAGGGAGGTGAAGCAAGCAAATTCTTTGGGGTACAATTTAGGCTCGCTAGCATCAAAGTGATATATAGATTGTCATGGATATTCCACTAGACAATTCGTCACAACATATTTGATAATAATAAATTAAAATTCTAAATTTCTACACTATTACAAGTTTATTAAAACTCTAAATCTGTAAATTTAATTGTAATTATTACATGGATGCAGATGAAAATTATGTAGAAAAGTAGAGAACTGGAAAATAAGGTCACACGCACATAAGACACAAGATATGCTATGGAAAACGCTTTAGGGAGAAACCCCAGCTGGAAGGTGAGGTTGCTTCGCTCTCTTACTCTATCTACAAAATAAGGTTGTAGGTACAAATAAGTAGTGATTGTGGTCTATGGGCTGCTATAGTGCATAGATCCTCTATGTGTGCTCTACCTCATATCTCTCCTAGCTATCTTTTTTCAACTATGGAACAAAATTCTCTTGAAAGAATGGAATGCCTCTTCCTCCTAGTGGCCTGGTTATAACACATCTTGATAGCCTACTAGTGGTTAAGTTTGACTACATCAACTCTTAACTAGAGTTACAATATAGACTCTTCTAGAGTCTTTTACATCATAATTACGTGGCTAGCTCCTTTTCCATGAAAAATGGAGGCTAATGTTGCATGCTCCCAAATTGTATGTGTGAAAATAGGAAGGTCAACTTCTCAGTGGCATAAATTTTTTCATATGGACTCTGATTGATGCGCTTCTTGCACCATTGGAAAGACCTTTATCTATAGAATAACATGAAAAAAAAAATTGGTAAGGCAGCAATATTTTACTCCCAAAAAACGTTGTTTGATGTCTCATAAAGCTCCTGGAAGGTTTCAGACCCTGTTTCACCAAACTGGGTCTTGCGAGTAAAAAGGGTCCCATGAGAAGATTCCTCCACTTTTTCCTATCTGAATTAATCAAGATGGATGACAAACAATATAATGATCCAATCTAGATCATGGAGCAATGTTTTTGTCCCTAAAGTGACTTTGTGGGGGTACTGTCCAGGCCTGCTCATAGCAGAGCAACACTTGAGATGAAAACAAGCACTTTGTTAATCCTTTCCATCTTGTGTATCTATATACTCCTTATCCTCAATCGAAACAATTAAGTTTGACTTACCTTTTTCAGTGTGTCGCTAATGAACAGAATGAAGAAACTATATCTTTAACTTAAGCTTAGCAAAGAAGTTGAGGTAATCTATGAGATGAACAATACTACTTGAAGAGATAGACCTAATTTTTAAATTTAGACCCATATAGAGAGTTGGAGTTCAACCAATGTGTCTTTTGGATTAATACTAAGAGGGGGGGTGAATCAGTATTAGCAAGTCAATAATATTTCATTTCCATAATCAGATTCATATACGCTACTTCAGTTAATGGAACTTGCATGTATACGCAATTGTATTTAAGGCAACTAGCATATATCTTGCAAACTTATGATTCAGTTAATTCATCATATGCTGATCTTTAATCATTGCATCAAAACCATATAAATAGTAAGTAGGTGCAGTAAAAACAGAATAGACAATCACACACATGAACACAAGATATAAGGTGGAAACCCAATGTGGGTGAAAACCACCTACTGCAATCGTCTCTATCTTCTTTTTAATAAGAAACTTCTTTTTACAATTTTTGTACTAGTGCAGTCTTATACCAGTACACAGGCTTCTACCTGCAGAAGGCTACAACCTTCTCTCATTCTCTAACTTCTCCTGGAAGGGAGCTACAACCCCTTAGCTCTTGTACACTAGCTGATATGTTTACTAGTACGTAGGTGTTGGCCTACAGAAAGCTACGACCTTCTCTTTTCTTCTAGGGACCACATTTCATAAATTTTCAGACTGGATCCATCAATAACATCATTCAAACATCAAATATATCTACATCAACCAATCTCCTTTACACCAACCACAACTGAATCAATCAATCACTTTTCAGAATGTTGTAACCATAATACAGTAACTAGAGCACAGTAACTAGAACTTAGAACACTACAACAGCAAACAGAAGTAGCTAAAACATATTTTATGAGGTATATGCTAATTCATGTGTCGAACCTGCGTGCATACGCTCTTTTCTCAAGGCAAACCTGTGTACAGATCTGCAAATCAAGTTTAAGATGTATACGCTATTTTTATATGAAGAAACAACGTGTATACGTGCCTTTTCTAAAGTGAACCTATGTACAGATCTGTAAATGATGATTTAAACTTTACAACAATTCCAGACTTCAGTTATACCCAAATCATCATATTTACAGACTACAACATGCACCAGTTATTCATATAAAAGATCGAAACCACACAAAGATACTTCACTTCAAGCCTTAAGATCTTGACCCATCATTAGATATTATCCTTCATCAAGCGCTAAGGTTCATCCATGATTCAGATCCAGCTATGCACCATAACCCAATAACCTGTATTCTAGATCTTGCTCTTCATCAAATATTCAATGCTTGAGTGCCTTTACCTAATGATCTTCTCCTCCTTTTATAATCTGAGGCCTTACTCAATACCATGGACCAAAACCACTTAGGACAAATACCTTGGACCAAACACCTGGGTTCAACACTTCGGGCCAGATACCTTGGACCAATACCATGGACCAAAATACCACAAACCAAAACCTAGTTTTCCAACATGTATGCACCTTTCCTTCTGTGAAATTGTGTGTGTACGCTATATGCTCCTTTTGGTCTGCTAAACTGCATGTACACACAGCTTGGTCAATGGGGAACCTGCGTATACCTCTCTTTCTTTAATCTGTGAGTCTAAAATATGATATGTCATTTGAGTGAGTTGCCACCAAGGGAAACACCTGTGTGATAGTGCAAAATCGGTGTCATAATGCCAACAATATCCCCCTTTGGACTTGATGGTAACCCCAAGTCACTCACCCCTTTGTCATCAAGGGCAAAGGGTTATGCTCCCCCTGATTTCATGCGGATTTCTCTTATATGCTAAAGTGTGTTGATTGAGCTTCATGCTCCCCCTAAATATAAGCAAAGCCTGCAAAAATATGTTCTAAAAGAATAACATGACTCTATACATACGTCATAAATGACCTTCCTATCACCAATGACTCATACATACATCCATCTCCCAACCAAGTGGCGATATACCAAGTTTGACTCATCCACCCAACGAAGTGGGGATATACCAATTATTTATACATGTCAAAATAAGAACATTACATCATCCATCCCATGCATAGTGGGGTAACAAAATAGGTCGTTTCATGACCTTGAAATTAAAAGATATACATGACATAGAGACCAAATATCTAAAACAAGACCATGATAGTCATCAGCAACTATCATCAACAGCATCTGTCAATCAGCATCCAGACCAGCAACCATGATCTCCCCCTAAACCTGTTCCACCTAAATAAAAAACAATTGTGAATTTGTACCAAGATCTTCTAAGATAATTCCAACAATGCATTATTAAAAGTATATGCTCCCCTTGAACCTGTGCCAGATGATCATTGTCAAACCCATATCAGACTCCTTTTATCCTGAGTCTGTCCCACTGCCTTTCTTCAAACCAACATATGCGTGACTGTATCCACAGAAACTAGAGTATGTACGCGGCTATGCTTCATGAAACTCGCGTATAACCACTTTTCTCTGAAACAGATAAGTTTTAACAGCAGGATGATGCATCAACTACTCTAACTTCTGTCTGAGATATTAAAATGTCTCTCTAAGCAGTGGTTTGGTGAATATATCAGCAACCTGTTCTTTGGAGGGAACATACTCCAATTTGACCTTTTGTTCAAGCACTTGTTCATGTAGAAAATGATATTTGATGGGTATGTGCTTGGTCTTGGAAGCATGACTGGATTCTTTGAAATATTGATGGCACTTGTATTATCACATAGAATGGAGATGGGTGGAGTACATGTGATCTAAATGTCTTGCAATGTTTGCATCATCCAAAGGAGTTGTGTGCAGCAAGATGTAGTAGCCACATATTCTGCTTCAGCTATAGATAATGCAATTGAACTTTGTTTCTTGCTGAACCAAGACACCAATCTGGAACCCATATAGAATGCACTACCACTAGTGCTTTTTCTGTCATCAATGCTTCCTACCCAATCTGCATCTGTATATGCATGAAGTGTAAGATCTGTATCTCTAGGATACCATAAACCAAAATTCTGTGTTCCTTGAAGATATTTGAAAATCTTTTTGATTGCCTGAAGGTGTGATTCCTTTGGATTTGCTTGGAATCTTCCAATTATTCTCACTGCATGCAGATGTCTATTCGGGTACCTGTTAAATAAAGCAGATTGCCAATCATGGATTTGTAGGTTGGTTGATGTACTGCTGCTGATTCATCATTTGAGATGAGACTGCATCCTATTACCATTGGGGTACATACTGGTTTAGAATCTTCCATGCCGTATTTTTTTCAAGATCTGCTTGAGATATTTGGTTTGTGACAGAAAAATACCATCTTTATTTTGTTGAACTTATAGACCAAGAAACTATGTAAGCTCACCAAGCAGGGACATTTCAAATTCTTGTTGTATTACTGAAGCAAAATTCCAACTCATGGCTTCTTCATTGCTACCAAAACTGATATCATCAGCATGCACAAAAAGTATTAGAAAATTATTATTGCCAATCTTTGTATATAGATTGCTATCATTTGATCCTTTTGAAAAACCTTGTTGATGGAGATATTTGTCAAGATAGTAATATCAGGCCCTTGGAGCTTTTTTTAGACCATAGAGAGCCTTTCTGAGTCTGCATACAAGTTTTGCATCATTTCCAAGAATTAATCCATCAGGTTGCTCAATATATACTTCTTCTTCTAAGTCTCCATTAAGAAAGGCAGATTTTGCATCCATTTGGTATACATTGAATTTTTGAAAACTAGAAAGAGCAAGGAACATTCTTATGGCTTCAAGTCTAGCAATAGGTGCAAAGGTTTCTTCAAAATCTATACCTTCTTGTTGAGCATATCCTTTACAAACAAGTCTGGCCTTGTTTCTAATAACTTCTCCATTTTCATTCAGCTTGTTTTTTAATATCCATTTAGTTCCTATGATATTCTTATCATGAGGTGTAGGAACTAATTCCCAAGTATTATTCTTTTCAATTTGCTCAAGTTCTTCATTCATGGCCTTGACCCAACATTCATCTTTGCATGCTTCATTTACATTTTGAGGTTCAGTGGAGGAAAGCAATGCTAGATAGCTTGAAGCTTTTGTAATATTTCTTCTGGTCTGTACACCTGCCTCTTTCTATCCCAAAATTTGAATCTCTGGATGATTTTTCTGAACATACCTGAATGGAGTCTTTTCTTCTACCATTATCTATTCTTCTGGTGCTTCATTGGTTTCTTCTTCAGAATTGGTCTGATTTGATGTGGGAGGATAATCCCCATCTTCTTCACAATCTTCGGTTTTTACTTGCTTTGGATTTTTGCATGCTTCATCAACCACAACATCAATACTTTCAATCATTTTCCCAAGTATTTTATTATAACATTTATATCCTTTACTTCAGGAAGAGTAACCAAGGAGAATGCCTTCATCTGCTCTAGGTTCAAACTTACCAAGTATTTCATTAGTCCTTTTGATGTAACATTTGCTTTCGAAAATTTTGAAGTATTTTATAGTAGAAGTCTTACCATACCAAAGTTCATGTGGAGTTTGAGTGTTGTTTACCCGAACATTTGCTTGGTTGAGAGTAGTGACGGAAATGAATTCAGCTTCACCCCATAAGGTTGCAGGAGTTCCAAACTCATCTAGCATAGAACGAGTCATTTGTTGAACAGTTTTGTTCATCCTTTCTACCACTCCATTTTGTTGAGGAGTCCTTGCAATGGAGAATTTCCTTTTATTCCATGTTCTTCACAAAAGTCAAAGAACTCATCCGAGGTAGATTCCCCTCCTCGATCAGATCTGAGGCATTTAATTTTGTGATCTGATTCATTTTCAGCCAAATCTTTGAAGGCTTTGAATTTTTCAAATGCTTCATCTTTATGCTTTAGAATTCCTATCCAACACATTCTAGAAAAATCATCAATGAACAATATAAATTATTCTCCACGACGTGACTTTTTCCTTGATGGTCCACATAAATCAATATGAACAAGTTCAAGAGGCTTACTAGCTAATCCTTCTTTTTCAGGGAAGTGCACTCTGGTTTGCTTACCAAATTGACATGATTTGCATATTGTATTTTCTGGGATGATGATATCAGGAAGATCATGAACAGCCTGGAATTCGCATTCTTTTCTTATTTGAGAGAAGCTTAGATGCCCCAATCTTCTGTGCCATAGCCAGTGTTCATCATTTTTTCTTAGATAGCACTGTTGTTGTCCTCCCTCGAGCATGTATAAGTTGTTTGGAGTTCTTATGCCTTTGATCATGGTTTCTCCTGTATCAAGCTCACAAACAATACATCCATTTGATCGAAATACTACTTCATTTCCTTGATCACACATTTGACTGAAACTCAACAGGTTATGCTTCAGACCATCAACATACATAACATTCCCAGCTTTAACTTTTTCTTTTAAGAGAACATAACCTTTACATTTTATAACAATAGGAGTTTCATTTCAAAATGAGACCTTCTTTTCCTTTTCTAAGGCATTATATGACTGAAGTTTTTCTTTATCACCTGTCATGTGTTTCGAGCATCCACTGTCGATGTACCACTGATTTTCTTTTCCTTCTGCATACAAGGCTATACCACATCTTTCTATTTGCAATTCTTTCTTTCTCCATATTTTGGGATTTAATGAAGTTTTCTCCTTCTGAGATGTTTTCCGAAATTTACTCCTGCATTCAAATTCTTCATGATCGAAGTTGTTGCAGATAGAGCATTCTATTTCATTTTCAAGAAGAGAAAAGTTATCGTAGGTCCGTTTCATGATCCCTGTCACATTCCTTTGGTTTCGTGCTTCTCTAGTCATGATGGTCTTGTAAGAAACACATTGAGTAGCTTTGTGTCCAAAGTTATGACATGAAAAACATTGGCCAGTAAAGAAGTTCCTGCGATTATCGAATCTACTGACTTGGTGATTGTAGTTGCTATTGATATTCATTCTTGAAACAGGTTGAGTATGATGAGGTTGGTTGTAGCTTTTGTTCATCCTTGAAGTAAATTGCGCCTGATTTACCTGGTGATCTGCTTTATGCCTTTGTTGTCAATCGTCAAACTCTTCACTGCTCTTTGCTGCAACAAGATAGCTTTTAGTGGAGGTTGACGGCTTCTGTGCTTGGGATGCTTCTTCAGTATATCAAAGACTTGTCTTTATCATAGGAGAACATTGTACTTTGATAATTTCATTTAAGGTTTTTGATCCTTTAGCAAATCTAAGATTGAGAGCTTTTGTTTTCTCAATATCCTTTCTTAGACCCACAATTTCACATTCTATTTTTTCATTGTGTTTTTCTCTTTCAGCAAGTTGGAATGTCAGAGTATCTATAATCATATTTTTTTCTTCTAAGCAGATTTTGAGTTTAGAGATTTCTTCATAAAGGTCATCTTCATCTAAAGCATCCAATAAATCATCATCTTCAAAAGCCATCAGAACTATAGTCATTACTATTTTCATCTTCATCACTAATTGATAAACCATCGCTATCTTCATGCGTATAGTAGCTCTTCTTACTTACACTTTGTTTTCTATTCCATTTTGTTGGTTCCTTACCTTTATCAAGCTTATCTTTATGAGGACATTTGGCAACATAATGACCGACTCTTACACAAGAAAAACATTTGAAAGGTAGTTTACCTCTGAATCTTCTGGAACCCCATTGAAGGTTTTTGACAAAGTTTTCTTCTTCCTCTCCTTCTGAATTATGCCCTGATTCATTGAGTTCTTCTCTTCCTAAAGCTTTGAATGCAGCTTCTCTCATATCTCATGGACCTCCTTTTCTCATTTTGAAATCAGTTAATATTTTGTGCAGTTGTGTCATAGTAATAGTCTGAAGATCCTGCTTTTATTCTATGGCAGATACTTATGATTCAAACTTAGTAGACAAGGATCTTAAAACCTTTTCAACTAAAGTAACTTATTTTATCTCTTCACCCAAGTTCTTCACGCAATTAACAATCTCATCTATATGTATGAAGTAACTAGCTATACTTTCATCATTGTGCATTTTGAGAGTTTCATATTGAATTCTGAGAGTTTGCAGTTTTGCACGTTTTACCTGATTGTCTCCTTCATAGATTAGAACGATATTCTCCCATATTTCTTTGGCGGTTTTGAGCCGCATAACTTTGACAAATTCTTATTGTGATAGACTCCCCAATAATTTCTTGACATCCATGGCATTGGTTTCATATTGCTTTTTACATGTCGTATTTGTAGGAATTGCTGACGGAAATGTATATCCTCCTTCCACGATTTCCCAGACATCTGTTCAAAGAGATTGAAGATAGGTTATGATTCTTACCTTCCAATAATCAAAGTTTCTCCCATCAAATACTGGTGGTCTAATGGATCCCTCTCTTTCGTAGTTACTCATGATGATAGATCTTCCTTCAAGCGATCAATCTTCTTCTGAAGGACTTTCTCTGATACCAATTGTTGGAAATAATATTGAGAGGGGGGCTGAATCAGTATTAGCAAGTCAATAATATTTCATTTCCATAATCAGATTCATATATGCTACTTCAATTAATGGAACTTGCATGTATACACAATTGTATTTAAGGCAACTGGCATATATCTTGCAAACTTGTGATTCAGTTAATTCATCATATGTTGATCTTTAATCAGTGCATCAGAACCATATAAACAGTAACCAAGTGCAGTAAAAACAGAACAGAAAATCACACACATGAACACAAGATATAAGGTGGAAACCCAATGTGGGTGAAAACCACCTACTGCAATCGTCTCTATATTCTTTTTAATAAGAATTTTTTTTTTACAATTTTTGTATTGGTGCAGTCTTATACCAGTACATAGGCTTCAACCTACAGAAGGCTACAATCTTCTCTCATTCTCCAGCTTCTCCTGGAAGGGAGCTACAAACCCTTAGCTCTTGTACTAGCTAATATGTTTACTAGTACGTAGGTGCTGGCCTATAGAAAGCTACAACCTTCTCTTTTCTTCTAGGGACCACATTTCATAAATTTTCTGACTGGATCCATCAATAACATCATTCAAAAATCAAATATATTTGCATCAACCAATCTCCTTTGCACCAACCACAACTGAATCAATCAATCACTTTTCAGAATACAGTAACCAGAATATAGTAACTAAAGCACAATAACCAGAACTCAGAACACTGCAACAACAAATAGAAGCAGCTAAAACATATTTTATGAGGTATACGCTACTTCCATGTGTTGAACCTATGTGCATATGCTCTTTTCTCAATGAAAACCTGCATACAGATCTACAAATCAAATTTAAGATGTATACGCTATTTTGATATGTAGAACCAACATGTATACGTGCCTTTTCTAAAGTGAACCTACATACAGATCTGTAAATGATGATTTAAACTTTACAACAATTCCAGACTTCAGTTATACCCAAATCATCATATTTACAGACTACAACATGCGCCATTTATTTAGATAAAAGATCAAAACCGCACAAAGATACTTCACTTCAAGCCTTAAGATCTTGACCCATCATTAGATCTTATCCTTCATCAAGAGCTAAGGTTCATCCTTGATTCAGATCCAGCTATGCACCATAACCCCAATAACTTGTATTCTAGATCTTGCCCTTCAATAGATATTCAATGCTTGAGTGCTTTTGCCTATAGATTTTCTCCTCCTTTTATAATATTAGGCCTTACTCAATACCATGGACCAAAACCACTTAGGACCAATACCTTGGACCAAATACCTGGGGTCAACACTTCGGACCAGATACCTTGGAACAATACCATGGATCAAAATACCATGGACCAAATACCACATACCAAAACTTAGTTTTCCATCATGTACGTGCCTTTCCTTCTGTGAAATTGCATGTGTATGCTATACGCTCCTTTTGGTCTGCTAACCCACGTGTACACACGGCTTGGTCAATGGGGAACCTGCGTATACCTCTCTTTCTTCAATCTGTGAGTTTGAACTGTGATCTGTCATCTGAGTGAGTTTCCATCAAGGAAAACGCCTGTGTCATAGTGCCAAATCTGTGCCATAATGCCAACAGTGTTACCAAGTGTTGTAGCTACTACAATACCCCTCAAAAAAAAATTCCTATGCTTTGATTTTGGAGCCTTTCTTTTATTTATAAGAAACTATCTTTCATTGTTTTCAAGTATTCCCTTCTTTTGTCTGAGTGTTATGAAGACTTATCCTTGCATGAAATTCTTGTGATGACTTGATTGGGTTATCTTAATGATGACTAAGTTTTATCGACAACAACTAAGACACTTAAAACACAATCCATTCCATGCCCTAATCTTGCACCAACTATCGGGATTGGGTTATCTTAATGATGACTAAGTTTTATCGACAACAACTAAGACACTTAAAACACAATCCATTCCATGCCCTAATCTTGCACCAACTATCGGTCTTCTCTCTAGGAACTACACAACTCTCTATCACTGGAAATTGTGTTATTCCTTGAGGATGAAGATTTCTCAATCCTTGAAGACAGATAGTCACTGAGCACAGAAAATACGCTAGCCCTATCTCACAATAGAGACTGCACAATCCACTAAGACAATGAATTGTGCAATCCCTTGTTGTTGGGAATTGCATAGTTCCTTCTGCCAGTGTAGCTGCGCAGTTTCCCAGATCAAGCCAATGTCCATCCGTAGAAAATAGGGAGTCCACATTCATTGTTTGAAAAGTGGCACAAAGTTTCTCTTTTCAATTTTGGACAAGTGTCTCTTTTTCCTTGATTATAGGCATGTGCATCATAAACCCTAACCTAACCCTGTGGGGGCTATATATATAAATTATTATATATAAATATATATATATATATATATATATATATATAAATATATATATATATATAATAATAATATATATATATATATAATATATATTAATATATATATATAAATAAAAATATAATATAATATATATATATATATTAAACACTCTTAGATCTCATTTTCACACTTGAAATTAGATCTCTAGCCTTCCCATTGAGGTCAAGGAGCTTTTGAATTAGTTCGTAGTGCTCTTCTAGGTAAGATTTACATGTGTCGCTTTTTGCTACTTCATTTGTCGCTTTTGTCACTTTTTCTTTTATGTGTTATTTTTCTTGTTTATTTTCATGGTAGTTGGTGTTTCTATTGTTATTAGCTTGTAAAATTGTTGTTTAGGTCCATTTTTTTATTTTTACAAGTGTGACATCAACTTCTTGATTTTTTTAACCAAGAGATGTGGTTGTTGGGCTCTTTTGTGCATGAATGTTTTTACTTTTGCGTGATCTTTTCTAGCCTATGTTATTGATTGATCTAACTCACCTTAAGGTCATTCTATACTTTTTTCTGCCTGAGAATCCAAATCTTGAATTTTTTCTCTCTCCTTCTCAAGCAGATTTGTGCAATTCTTGATCAACTACTGCCCCTTCCAATTGTGCATTTCGCATCTTCAAGGCTCAAGCCTCATTCTTGGCCCCTGCGACTGCATAATTCATAGACACTAGCTTTCCCAACTTCACATTACACGGTTTCAAGCCTCATTCCTTAGCCTTGGCCTCTAAGACTGCATAATGGACGGTCTCTTCCCTCAACTGCCCAACTAAGACTGTGCATTGCGTAGTGTCAAGCCTCAAGCTCCACCCTTGTCTACTAAGATTTCATAGTGTGCACTTCAATAGCCTAGTATTCCACCTTGCGACCAAAAACTATGCAATCCTTCTTTCAAGTGAGTGTGTTACTAGTTTAATCTTGATGAATGAATTGATATGCTTGATCTAATTTGTTCTTTCCATGAGTGCATCTTTGATACAGGTAGTGCAGGTTTTGATTTCATCTCTCTTTCATTAGTTGTCATCATCATGCCTCCAAAGAGATTAGCCTCAAAAGAAACTACAGAGAGCATCATCGGTGAAGTGTTTGAGAGCACTCTAGCTAACATGCTTATTCTATCTGACATTCAACTCTTCATTGAAAAGGATTCAGATATCACATGGCATACAGTGAAAGATGCATTCACAACTACCAATTTCAAAGCATATCTAGAGGACAGACAAGTGTACATAAAAATATAGAAGTCAAGTTTTCATAGAGCTTCTTGCAAGTTCCCAGTATTCCCTTATGGAGATATCATTAATTGGATCCTATAGCGGTTGGATACAAAGAGCCCTGAATAGTGTTAGCGGACAGCGGATTCCTTCATAATATTCACCTCATGTACCACTTGCCTAAGCCAAAGACATACAAGGATTCACATTTTGATGCAGTCACCAATTTGAGTACCAAATATGTTATCAAAACTTGGGTCAAAGAGCCATCTAAATTCCGTCAGACACCCATCAATACATACAAGACTAGATCTCTTAAAAAGGTGTTCCATTACCTGATTGTATTATGTTTCCAGATGTATGGTCAGAAGAGTACTAAAACCTTCCCTGAAGGATGGGTTCATGAGGGTAAGATGTTAAACTGGCTGGATCTATTGACTCAATAGCTTAGGTTAAATGTGAACAATGCAAAGAATGCACCTAAGGGTAAGCAAGCTAGATGCTATATGTTTACATACTTCTTGGATGGTATATGTGCTCAAAATTATTTTCTTGGCAATGAGCTAAACTTGGACACCAAAAGAGCCTATTGTTCATATTTGTTGCAAGTTTCTTTCGGAGTCTAGTTATAAAGGAGTCATGGAGAAGTTGGTTGACCACTTTCTCATGTATTGTACTAGATGATTTTTTAGGAGGATCCACCTTGCATGTCTTGTGAGGCTATATACTCAGTAACATAACTTGTTGATTGGTTTGCCTCACCAGATGGCACTCACCTCAGGGTGTTCGATTTTCATAAGTCATAATATCTGTTACTGAGGTATGCCACCAATAATTTGGTCATGCAATAGATTGCATATCATGTTTCCATAGGCTTATCAACAGTATTGCAAAGGAAAAGGAAGTGCCCTTGGCCCACTTTTCCTTTGCAGGTGGGATCCTATGGAATTAAGAACCTAAAGGTTGTAGAAGTAGAAGGAAATGCGTTAGAAAACTTCAGGTTTGGAATTATGGAGTACCATCTGTATGATCCCAGAAGCATTTGCAAGCATTATTGTGCCAAGATACATTTCAATTGGCCAAGTGGGACCTACTCTAGACCAAATGAGGAGAAGATCAAGAACTTTTATGATGCCTCTAGGCCCCAGGCACCAGTCTGCTAAGCAGGTCCTTTACATGTGACTCTAGATCAGGATGCTACTCCAGAAGTAGGGAAACCAGCGAAGCGCAACCATGTGAGCATAAAGTATAAAAGGAAGGTCACACACAGTCTAGCAGAGGGGAAAAGTCACAAATTCAAAGAAAATCCAATTATTTGAAAGCAGTTATGGCAGCCAAAAGAAAGAGGAAATAGAAGTTAGATGAGCAGAAGAGATGGGAAGAAGAGTAGAGACAGAGGAAAGAACAAGAAAGGGAAGAATAGGAGAAAAATCATATGAAAGAAGAGGAAATGATGAGAAAAGAAGAAGAAGAAAAAAATCAGCGACAAGAAGAAGAGAGAAAACAAAAGCATGATAAAGAACTTACCCAAGATATTAAAGACTTAACATTTATTCAATACATGAAGGTATATCAAGAGTAGAAAAATCAGGATGTTGATCATACACCCAGCTCATAATAGATCATCATTTAGTCTCCTTCTCCTCCTACAAATGGGAAAGCTCCAGCTGATGAAGAGGAAATTTCTCCTCTTAATGATATTCCATTCATGGATATTTATAGCTTGACTTTTGATGAGATTCAAAGAAAAATTGTGCAAGCAAGAAAGAAGCATTTTCCAGATGATCTCACTCATCCTACTTACATAAAAAAAGAGAATGTGATTGTAATGGATGCTAGGAAGAATCCAAAATCTATTGCCACAGCTAATTTGGCCTTTGCAAGAGCCTCTAAGGCAAACACAAAGTATTTGATGGCCAAAAATATACAAATGGAAAATAATTAGGAAGTTATGATACAAAATATAGAACAACTCCAAGTAGAGACTCAGAAGATGGCTCTCTCACATGTGTACTTGGAATAGCTTCAAGCAACTATACCTGGTGAACTGTTGGCATTGGGAGAAACCATGAGGAACCTTTGTGAGGAATTGTTCACAGTGTACAAAGAAGTTGTCCCCTTGCATGGCATGTATAAGAAATCAAGGGAGAATGCAAGATCTCTCAAAGTTGTTCACGCAGTTATTACTGTAGCTCATGAATGGGGAATGAGGTACAAAGGTGCACCACCTGAGTTGGTTAAGAAAATAGGACAACAAGATGAGTTGGGGAAAGTTGAAGTCTGGATGCTCGTACAAAGAAATAAATAGCTCATCACTTTCATAGCCAACATCTTGTCCTCTTATGCATGGTAGTACAATAGTGTGGATTCCTTGGTGAAATCTCCTAACATCCCTTGAGTCAAGACATTCACTGAAGAAAAAGACATAAATACGATCAGATAGGAAGTTTCAGAATACTTGGACCAGTTGAGGAAGATTGCTACAAAATAGGACCTAGAGATCAATAGGCATATCATGCAGAAGTACATTGGTTTCCATGTTAATGTCAACACTATGTTTTTCTTATTGAAGAAGGAGACACAAATTGGTTCCAAAATTGTTTACCCATATGTGATTGAAGCCAGAGTTTGCTTTCATCCTAATCTTCTTACACATTTTGAGGAAATCATCGCATAGTATAAAGCATGGCATCACTACGTGGCTAAATATCTACAATTTGAAGCTAATGAGATAGAGTTTTCCAAACTCAAGCTTGATATATCTATTTTGTCTTATTAGGCTCTACCCATTTTTTCCTTATATGGGTTTTTGTAATATTTAAATTGAGATAATATGTAAGTCAAAGTCCAAGTGTCAATTGTGGAATATGAAAGGTCATTATATTATAAAAGGACAAAAAGAAGTCAAAGAGTCATGAGGGAAACTCAAGAGTCACAAAGGGAGATGAAGAGTCATCACATTTGTTATAAATATACCCTCATAACTCAAGCAATATTGGGCTTGGAACTGAACGCTTGAGAGCTTTGTTTGGAGCCTTGGCTTCTCTTGTTTATCATAGGAGGATTATCTTTCTTTGGAGAAGCAAGTGTTGGCTTCATGTTCCACTATTGGGGCTAGTGTTTTGTCAATTGTAAATGTATGTCTAGAAATTTCACTCTTTATCAAAAGTACGGAGTCGGCATGTCTTCATGCATATGTCATGGATGTAGTTAGAGTATTCTTGTTATATTTGTGATATGTTTTGTTTCACTTATGCTAATGCTTATGAACTAATTATTTTTATTCAGTATAAATCTTTTTGAATGCATGTTGTTATGTTATTACTATCATTTTTATCTTGTGAACTATTTTGTAGACTAACTAATGATTCTCTTTTATTGCTCATGTGTCTCTTTTAATTTAAGTACTATTACATGCTTCTAAGGGGCTCACCCTTTCTCCCTTTGATGTGATGGAACCTCTCAGGCATCACACTTGACACTTCAAAAAGTTCATACTTGTTTCCACCAAACTTGTGTATATATCATTCTAATTTTTTATTGCAACCAAGGCACATCATTGAAACCACCACATTGGCAATCGGTCATATTCTATTTGGGGCTTCTATTCCAAATAGTGTGGGGTCTAATTGGGAATTCACATCAAGGAAAAACCCCTCACTTGTTGGCAGCTTTTAGCACCATCAACACATCGATAGTCTCCCACGATATTTCCACGATATCTTGTACAATGGTAAAAATGTCGAGGACGTTGCATCTATGATTGTGGTCATTCCCCAAGGTCCCCTCACTATTCTTTCATATATATAATTTCATCACAGCCATATA
>APFE030440325.1:0-22823 GCA_000404065.3 Pinus taeda | reverse complement strand
CCTTTCTGACTGATATATAGTTGCATCTATTGGATTTTATGCTTGTGTTTGTGTCGTTCTTTGTATGTGCAGGTGTCCATTCACGGAGATCGTGGGGATCGTGATCTGCTGGAGCAAAGGAACAGGAGCTTCAACTCTTCTACAAGCATTAGCGTTGGAATCTAGGTAGACCCTCATCATTGGTCTTTAATTTGCAGTTAGGAACTTGCGTGGTAGTGTTGTATGATTGTTGCTAGACCTGATCTAGGCTAGTAGGGATCGCCTCTATCCGCAGAGGGGATTTACCTCCACAACAATTTGGCGACTCCACTGGGGAGTTAGCTTTTTGTTTTGTTGTTTGATTTGTAAACTTTAGACGGAGCCTGAAGTACAGCCAAATAGCCTTCGAAACGCTATTGCTCTGCATTAGCGAAGTAGAACAATGCCACTTCAGTCCATCTCCGGTTTGGTTTACGAACTGAACAGCTTGGAACTTGTCTTGTTTCTTGGTTGTTTCTTGGTTTTTCCTGCTTGGTTAGCCTTCTGGGTTGAGTTCTTTTGCTGTTTCTCGTCCCTTGGTGTACCTGGTTATTGTTGGCCTAGCTTTGGCTTGCTTTTTTTTTATTTTTGCATAGCAAACTTGATTGGCGCACTTTTATAGCGTTACAGTCGCGCCAATTGGCGCTAGTTGCTCATTGACAACCCGCGCCAATCCTCAAAAGGCGCTAGTTGAAGCCTGATAGTCGCACCAGGCCTGGGAACTTTTGGAGTTTGCTTGGTTTTGAGCCTCCTGAGCTTGGTTTTTGTTCTGGGTACCTTTTTTCGACTACTTGAGTGTGTTGGAGTCTTGTTTGACTAGCTTTGATCTTTACCCTTTGAGTGTTTCCCTTTTTCCATCGATTTCACATTTCTAGCCCTAGGGCATCTAGTGGCTTTGTGTGTCGAGCCTTCCTTAGGTGTTTTTGGTCTTCTATTGGTCCAGTCGGCTCTCTGATTTCTCCCTTGCACTTGTTTGGTGGTTGTTAATCGTTTTATTGTGTTATTTGAGTGACTTGCCTCTTTTTCACTTGAATTCCGCTTTGTTTCGCTTTGGGCCTAGATTACAGGGCTCATTGGTGTCTTTGGGACTTTTCTCATTCTTTGAAGGATTGCTTTGTGATTTAGGGATCTGAATGTGCTTGTATTGAGTGGAATTTGTTTGTTATCATTTCTCAAAGTTTGTTTAGTGCATTTTGCCATCAACATAAAAGAAAAAATATCTTTTGCTTTGCATTAGTTAATGAGAATTAGAGCTTTTTATCGTTATTAGTGATTAGTGACCTTGAAGAAAAGTTTGTCAATTTCCATTAGCTGCATTAGAGATATTCTTCGTTGTTTTGCAATCATTTCATTTGTGTGAAAAATCTCAAACTCTCTTGTAGCTAGCATTCATCGAATGAAATGACATATAGTTTGCATTTAGGAAATTTTGAGACATTACATACGGTAAGGCCTGAAAACTGAAACATAATACAAGATCAACTTTAAAATGAACTGAATGAATCTAACAACGCATTGGAACATAACGCACACTTTTTAGAGGTCTAGGCTAGAGACGTGCTCCGGTGTCGTTAAACCTAGTCACTGTTGTTTCCACTCAAGTTTGGGTGATTCCTCCTTTTGTGACTCAATAGTGGTCTAGTACGGACTTGTGCTCCCACGTACCGTCGAGTGTATGGGGAGACCCCACTAGGCTATCATCCTTTATCCATAGGAAGTCGTGTCTGCCGCCTTACAACCCGTAACACACCGAACACAGCATTCGGGAAGATTGACTGCCGTACGGAAAGTCCTTGGTTTTCATACAATTGCCAAGGTGTATATGCAGTTTTACGGATTGTCTGGTAAACCTTTTTCCTAGTTCTCTAGAGTAGTCATGTTTGATCCTTTTCGGACTCCCTAAAAGAAAAGGCTCATCTGAGCATTTGTCACTTCGGGCTCATTAAACATTCAAAGGTGACTAGAGTCATCTTTTTGTCTTTTTCTCGACTCTTTAAAGATGAAAAGGTCAAGTTATGTCATTGTGTCTTAAAATTTATTCGGCGACGTTCACATTTACCTTGTTAGATCTTGTTTGCGTTAGATTGAGTAGGGTCCTTTCTCGTTAGTTTTCCTAGGATTTTTTGAATCGAATCATCCTGGCGGAATCGTCGATCTCGTCTCCCATCCCAAGTGACCAAGGGTCTCCTTCTTCTACTGCTCCTGAGACACCGGTTAGTAGTGGTACTCTCCCTGTTATTCCAAGTATCCAACCGCTGAACTCCCGCACTCCAGAAGACGATTTTGACGATATACATCGGAACCCTGTTTGGGAGTCTTCCGAAGAGGATACTCCTTTTACTCCTACTGGTGTTTCGGTCCCAATGTCTTCCTCTGATATGGATGACACATATCCCATCGCGAGTGAAACACCCGTTGTGATGAGTGTTGAAACTCCTATTTCGATCGAAACCCAACCCTTCAGTGTCACCCCTCTCAGTGTCACATTTCCCTTACGCTATAGGGCTTTGAGGGATTTTATGGGTTCTAGGAACTCCTCCTCGGGTACCATGTGGGATCACAACATCACTCTCACTTCGGGATCTTTTATTCCTCAAATTCACAATACAGTTGTCACTTCAGTCCCGACTATTCCAACTGTTTGTGTAGCTTCTTCAGTGCCTATTATTAGTGTCGTTACGGCATCCTCGATTGGAACCACTATTACCGGTCCATCCCATGGTTCAGTAAATAGTGGCCAGTCGGTACCTACATCCTGAGTTGTCGATCCTACACTTAGTACCCCACCTTCTTCTGGTTCCATTCCAGCACGGGGGGCATACGATCAGTATTTGCAAGCCATCCAGAATCTAGGCGCGCAAGGTCCAATTCATTACTATGACCCTGTAGGGCATCATCTTTATATTGGATCCTTTCCATCTCATCCTGTGGTTGAGGTCTCAGTCCCGTTAAATGTTGCTTGGGGTACCACTCGTTAGGGTGGTGGTCAAGCACCCCTTTCGGATCAAGGACCACCTAATCAAGGTCAGTCGTCTTACATGCAGCCTTCTTATGGGCAGCAGTATTACGGGCAATCTTATCCAGGGCAACCTGGAGGCCCACAAGGACAACCCTTTCAGGGACAACCTTCGGCCTATGGTGGTCCATCTTTTACTATCTTGGGCAACCCTCTGGAAATCTAGGACAACCTTATATGCAACAAGGACAACCTGGGGTCCAGTAGGGATACCCTTCCGGTCAACCCTCTGGAAATCCAGGACAACCTTATATGCAACAAGGACAACCTGGGGTCCAGCAGGGATACCCTTCTGGTCAACCCTCTGGGAATCCAGGACAACCTTATATGCAACAAGGACAACCCGGGATACAGCAGGGGTACCCTTCTCGGCAGGGTGGTCAGCCTTATGTACAGCAAGGAAAACCCACTGTCCAGTCTGGTCAACTGTCTGGACATGTTGGTCAACCTCAAAGACAACCAACAGTCCAGTCCGCTCAGCCATCTGTTCCATCAGGAGAACCCTCGGTTGTGTAAGGACAACCCAACACCCAACAAGCTCAACCTTCTAGGCAAGTGGGTCAATCTCAAGCTCAACCAAGACAACCTTCTGGCCAGATGGCCCAACCCCAATCCTCTCAAGGACATCTTTCTGGGCCTGCTCAACTGGGCATGCAAATGGTTGTTGCTTCTCAAGCTCCAGCCAGTTTCCAACCCCAGGCTGGGCCCCAGACCCAAGTTGGTCTTCAGATGCAAGTTGGGTTTCAGTCTCAACCTTCTTATCAAGCGTAGCCTGGTCCCTAGGCTCAATATGGAGCCCAGCAACCTTATGGTTTCCAGCAATCCCAGGGGCAAGCTCAATTTGCCCCGTACCAACATTATCAACAAATGCAAGTGACTCCTTATCAGAATTACTAGCAACAGTATGTTGCTCCTGCAGGTCAAGTTGGTAATCAATGGGGTGTTGGGGGGCAAGTCCAAGGTTAGCCGTCCAGTTATGGCTATAACCCCTATGGACAGAATCCCTACAGACAGAACCCCTATGGGTCAAGTCTATCCGGACAAAATCAATGGGGGCAACCAACAACTGGTTGGAACCCTGGTGCTACCCCTTATCCATGGCCACAGATGTCCTTCAATCCTTAGTTACCCTTCTTAGCAACATTGGAACTGTCGGATGTGTCCAAATTGACTAATGATCCTATCCTCCATAATCCATTCTGGCCACCAGTTCCAACCAAGATTCTCGGTGATTGTCCCAAATTCGATGGCAAAGCTGGAGAAGACCCCCAAGCCCACGTTATGACTTATCACCTTTGGTGTTCGTCAAATTCGTGGCTTGACGATTCAATCCGGCTCCGCCTTTTTCAAAGGACTCTCACCGGCTCTGCTGCTAAGTGGTATATTGAGCTAACTTGTGGATCCTTTCAAGATTTTAACTCGTTGGCAATGGCATTTCTAACTCATTTTCAGTTGCCAATTCGGTATGAGACAGGAACACATCTCCTCACGTCTCTTAAAAAGGACACGGCCATGCACATATCCAATCATATACATGAATGGAGATGGCATCGTCGTTTTATTAAGTTCTAGATTCCTTATCAGCTCTTGACCGATTGGTTTACAACCTCCTTTGTCCCTGCGATCGCACGAGACATTGCTATGGGGGCATGTGTAACTGAAGAGCAGGCTATTGCACATGCTCAGTACCTCGACTTGGTTTATTCCCAATCCGGTACCCTATATGATTATTTGCCTGACGCCCCGAGACTCAAAACATCCAAAGCTCCGCCAAAGCCATCTGTTGATGGTGTTATTGGATCTGTAAATCCGTCTTCTAAGAAATCTTCCGCGAACCCTGGGAAGCAAAATTCGAATGCTTCGAACGAAAATAATTCTCAGGCTGTGTCTAATTCTGGAAATACTTCCGAGGTTAACGCCATCCAGTCCACCACGGTGGATAAAGCCTCAAAAGGGAAAAAGAAGGGAAAAGGGAAAAATAAATCTGATCAACCCAAGCAGGACTCCCCTAAACCTCCACCAGAGGAAGGAGCCAAACGTAAACCCAAGTATCCTTGTCTTATCTGTGACGAGGATCACTACACCAAAGACTGCCCAAGGCGGTCCGAAGTTAGTCGCTTGTTGAAAGGTGCTCCTGGGACTCCTACGGTGCTGAAAGAACCTTTCCCCTCGCAGCAAACGCAAATGGTGGCTGACCCATCCTCATCTTCTTCTCCCTTTGGTTCTCAAGTGTTCATGGCTGGAACGATTCCCGTTCACATTACTACTCGAGCAAAAGAATATCTGTCACCTACCGGGAAAGAGCATGAGGTTCCCTCAAGTGCTCCTCTGTCTAGCTCTGGTTCGCTCCATATTGAGAGACCTAGCACTGAGACGCCTATTCGACCCCCTCCTAAAGCTGTACTTCGGAGATCTTCTTACAACCCTAATGCTCGTGCTGCCCAGCATTACAACATTGTTGAGGACTTAGCTCAGGCTCCGTCAGCTACATTCGCTCTAGAAGTTCTCTAGAGCTGCCCCCCTTAGAGGAAGTCCTTGCTATCGACCATCGGTGGCATCGACCCGGCCAACTCGGATTTGATTAATTTGATCTCGAGAGCCATGTACCGAGACTGCATCACCAGATTTCCTTCCTTATTCAGGTCATCATCAATTCTAAAATGATTCATCGTACGGTTATTGACGAAGGCGCTTCAACTTGCATTATGTCTGTTGCTTGTTGGAAGGCTATTGGTTCTCCGACCTTGAATCAGTCTCCTACAACCTTGGAAGCCTTTGATGGGAGAGAGTCTCGCCCTTACGGTAAATGCTTGCCTATTACTTTGAAAGGGAAGACTGTTGAAGTGGAAGTTGAAGTCGTTGATGCTAATCTTACTTACAACCTCGTCTTGGGCCGGAGCTAGACATATGCCATGCGTGCCGTGGCTTCATCTCTATTTCGTGTCATTTGTTTCCCTCATCAGGGGAAAATTGTCACAGTAGACCAGCTATCTTTCTTCACTTCCTCTTCCGAAGGAAACGTACCTTTTGTGGAGCATACCTCCATTCCATTAGAGAGTGTGGGAGTTGGGCTCTTTAAAGATCCCGCCCTCATGGGTGTCTTTTCACTCCTGCCTCCAAACGTCGCTTCTGTCAATATGATTTCGGTTCGTTCTGATTATTGGGTTCTTTCCCCCATTTACCAGATAGAATCATGGGGCGATGAGATGCCGTTGAGTCCCGCCGAGCTCAACTACGTTGAGATTGTTTCTGTATCAGCTCCTCCTCCTGAATCTGCTTCTTTGAGCAGAGCTCTTGACTCGTATGCTCATTCCCCTTGGCTTGGAGACTATGCTTCTTTGGATCCTTTAAAGGAAACATTTCCTTCTGATGAAGCCATTATAGAGACTATGTCTCTCGAGGAACCCCCTTGGTCCAATCTTCACCATCATTCCTCATTCCTCCCTACCCATCGGGAAATGCTTGCCTGTCTCAAGCGGTTTGCTCGTTGTCTCCCCGCACAACCCCTTTAGACACCCATCCAAGTATATCAAGTGTCCTCTGAAGGGAACATGGGAAACATCACGCAAAGCCAACCGATCGACATCTCTATTAAACCAGGGATTGTCGAGCATATCTATATTGGAGTAACTTGTACTCCTGAGGAAATTCAGCTTTATATTGGTCTTTTTCGCGAGTTTCGTGACGTCTTTGCTTGGTCTTACGAAGAAATGCCCGGCATTGACCCAAGCATTGTGGTGCATGAGATACCCACATATCCGGGAGCTAAGCTTGTTCGACAGCGTTTATGCCCCGTGCACCCCCGAAAAGCTATAGCCATTAAAGCGGAAGTCGAAAATATTCTCAAGGTTGGTTTTATCTACCCCATCCCACTCACAAATTGGGTTTCCAATATCGTCCCTGTGGATAAAAAGTAGGGAACCATCAGGGTCTGTGTTGATTACCGTGATATTAATCAAGCCTGTCCCAAGGATAACTACCCCACACCCTTCATTGACCAGCTCATTGATGAGTGTGCTGGAAGTGAGATATACTCATTTATGGATGGTTTCTCTGGTTATAACCAGAATAATATTGTGCCAGTCGATCAGCACAAAACTGCCTTTATCTGTCCGTGGGGCACTTTCGCTTACAAAAAGCTCCCTTTTGGTCTAAAGAACTCCGGTGCTACCTTCCAACGCGCGATGTCTTACGCATTGCATGATATTCAACACATCATGCAACCTTACCTGGATGATCTACCAGCACATTCAGCTAAGCGTCAAGACCATCCTGCTCATCTCCGCTGTCGACACTATCGTATTTGGCTCAACCCGCATAAGTGTGTCTTCTGCGTAGAGTCTGGCAGACTTCTCGGGTTCATCTTCTCCCGAGAGGGCATCCGTCTGGATCCCCTTAAATTTGAGGCCATTTTGAATCTTCCTCCCCCTGCTTCCTTGTAGCAATTGCAGAGCTTGCAGGGTAGAGCGACCTTTTTACAATGCTTCATTCCGAACTATGCCAAGGTGGCCAAATTTTTTACGCAGTTACTAAAGCAAGACACCCCGTTTCAATGGGATGCCATCGCTCAAGAGTCCTTCGAGCATCTCAAGGCTCTCCTTGTTTCCGCTCCTTTGTTGCGTCCTCCTAATTACCATCATGATTACACTTTGTATCTGGCCGCTGCCGACACCACTATTGGCATGGTTCTTGTTCAAGATGATGATGATGGCATTAAACACATCATTTATTATCTCAGCTGCAATTTATTAGATACGGAATCTCGATATGCTTACATCGAGAAGTTGGCATTGTCTGTCGTTTGTGTCGTCCAACGCTTCCACCATTATATCTTGTTGCGCACTATGACAGTGATTTCTGATTGCAACCCAATGACGTACATCTTGTCACGTCAGCTGCTGGGGGGCAAGTACTCGAAGTGGATTATTATCCTCCAAGAGTTCGACCTTGAATTCACTACTGCCAAGTCCAAGAAATCTCTTGTTTTCGCTGAATTGTTGTGCTCTTTACCATCTCTTACCGCTCCCTCTCGGTTAGAGGACCATATTCCGGACGAAACCCTCTTCTTAATCAGCACCCTCGATCCCTAGTACGGGGATATCATTGTCTATTTACAGACGTCCTCTTTTCGTCCTGAGACATCTAAGGATGCTCAATGACGGATTCACCATCAATCTCAACCATATCGCATTGTTGGGGACACCCTGTACCGTCTTGGCGTTGATTCTATTCTCCGTCGATGCTTAACTCTCGAGAAAGCTGAGAGAGTTTTAAATGACTGCCATTCTAGCGCCTATGGTGGTCACATGTCCGGATATGCTATTGCTCAGAAAATCCTCCACGCTGGTTACTTTTGACCCTCCATCTTTAAGGATTGTATTCTTGTCGTCCGCTCTTGTCACGAGTGCCAAATCTACCAACTGAAGATGCTTGCGCCTCCCACTCCACTGCACCCCGTTCTTACCATCGGCCCTTTTGCAAAATGGGGCATTGATTATATGACCTGTAACCCTCGCTTGGCCGAGGGGCATGGGTATATCATTGTTGTCGTTGATTACTTCACAAAATGGGCCGAGGCGATGCCCACATTATCTGAAGATGGTCACACCGCGGCGCATTTTATATTTAATCATGTTATCTCATGGTTCTGAGTCCCTCAAGCCATCGTCACTGATCATGGCAAGAATTTCCGTAATCATATGATGACTGAGCTTACAACCCAGTTGGGCCTACGCCACGATAGCTTGACTCCATACTATCCTCAGTCCAACGGTCAAGTAGAAGCCGTCAACAAGGTTCTAGTTATGATGCTTCAACGAACCATTGGCATGCATAAGTCCAGCTGGCACTTGATGTTGTTCTCTGCCTTGTGGGCCTACCGAACCTCTGTGAAGGATGTCACCAGTTTCACTCCTTTCCAATTGGTTTATGGACTGGAGGCTACCCTTCCCATTGAGTGTGAGATCCCTTCGTTAAAATTAGCCATCGAATTACTCCCTGACACTACTCCGGTAGAGGAACGCCTTCTTTACCTGGAGCGGCTAGAAGAGACTCGTCGACTAGCCTCTTTAGCTATCGAAGCACAGAATAAGTGAGTGAAAACTCACTTCGATCACACTGTTCATCCTCGTTCTTTTGTTGAGGGAGATTTAGTCCTGCTCTACGATCAAGCAATGATAAGCTGGGGACAGGGAAATTTGAGCCCATGTGGCACAGGCCTTACATTGTAAAGAGAGTTTTGCAAAAAGGGGCCTACGAGCTGATTGACTACGAAGGGAATCCCCTAGATAAGCTCCGGAATGGGCTTTACTTGAAAAAATATTATGCATGAATTCCAGGCATTCTATTTTTGTACATACGTGTGTTTTAGCAAGTGTGTTGTGTGTGCATGTTTTCATGTTTTTGTCTTGGTGTGTTGGCATGATTGCCGCTTATTGTGTCCTTTTGCTTCTTGGACAAATGTCTGGTTTTCCTTACGTTGGTTTCGCTGATGGCGCCTCCCGCAGTACACGCAACCTGTCCTCTGCGGCATGGGTGATCTACAATCCTCATGGTGAGCTAGTAGACCTTCAAGGGGTTTGTCTAGGTTGTACCACGAACAATGTTGCTGAGTATAGTGTTGTGATTGAGTTACTAGCCGAGGCAATTAATCTCGGTATTCGAACATTGGTTGTGAACTTGGACTCTCAGGTGGGGGTGCCTATGGTTTATTGAGCGTCTCAAGAGATGGTGGATGCGACTAGGCACCCCCACCGTGTGTCTTTGGTATGCTAATGGGACATCCGCTAGCCGAGCATAATCTGGGATCCCTCGAGTGATACCCTCAAGGTTCTGGATAAGTTCTCCCCCCTCAGCACCCTCCTCCTGAGGGTCTGCTACAGGCTGGTTTCTCCTCGAGATAGGAGACATACCGGCTGGTCGCTCTGGGCCAACGTCTGCATATACATATAATCGTTGTTAGAACAAACATGTATTAACAAAAAAATTATAAAACATAAAATGAAAAAGAGGTCCTACCTAACTCCTCATCCCAATCCTCTCCCTCTGGCAGTGGGAGATCAGGGTCACCTGTGAAGTCGGTCCCTGCATATGGTCAATCCTCGACCATAATCAACTGGCAACGGAGCCACCCAAAAAGCTCTGGCCTCCAAGACATTTGTTGGCCTCCCCCCCCCTCTAGGCATCAGTGCTGCCCAACGAGCCATTCTCAGCTCTGAAGGAACTAGATCAAGTACGAAGGCCCCTTAGCCCTGAAAGATTGGTAACCATTCCAAAATGAACGTCACTAGAATAGAACCATACCCAAACTCCTACAGTTTTCCTCGCTTACCTTTTGTAAGCTATCTCTTCATGTTGGTAGTCACCGATGTCGCCCAATCAAAGATAGTCGGATCCAAACACTCTGTGGCCAATATAAGTTGGTTCTTTGTTGCCTTGTGGGGTGCCTATGCCCCCGCAGCCCGTGTGATGGTAAATAACACCGCTTTGAGTGTTAGATCTTGGCTAGTGACGATGTCCACCTTTGAACTTCCGGATCCGAATTGTGCCCCTGGGCACACCCGTGCCATCACCTCCCCCATCTTCTCACCAGATGGCCTGCTACCTATCAATAGGGGCACCGGCCCTCTGCACGACAGTCCTGTGATGAAGTAGACGTCAGATACATCCAGTTCCAACACTTGGTCTCGTATATGGAACACTTGTTCGTGTTCGTCCCAAAGATTGATCAAGTACCGTAAGAGCTCCGGTTGAGCTCGTAGGTAATGCGTGAGGAAGTATTTTTTTAGCCTGCAATTCTTAAGGGCTTCCATGCAATCTTCATCTGCTATGGCCAATTCATCCACTCTATCATGCTCCCTTTCCTTCCATTGGATCACCATTTTGTTCGTTTCCCTGCAGCCACAAGATCAAAAAACATAAATTAGATCTCTGGTAACCTAAGAAATGGAGTTAAAATGCATTTAAAATGTTAAAATTTGAAAAAAGGATGCGCTCGTCTGTTGGTGCGACTGTTTTTAAAACAGTCGCGCCCATTCGCACAAGCCTTTGGGATAAAAAGGCCCATTAGCGCGGGTCCGTGCCCGATACCCGCGCCAATGGGCGCAACCCTAATTTTTCAAACTCCCTCCACAGGGGTCGATGGGGCAAGCAAAAACGATTAAAAAATGAAATAAAACGGAGTATGAGAAGGTGCCCCTTACCTGGAACTGATGGCGCTCCGAATGGTCGTACAGATTTGTCGCAATCATCACCCAAAGATCGCACACCAAAAGCACTATTGTCGCTCTCCAATGAGGTAAAATTAAAAAGTAAATTTAGTTTTTACCATTTTGACATATTTATGGCTTTTTAACTTAAAATAGGTTTTTAAAAGTCATTTTTTATTAATATTTTAATATATTTTTGTCGAAAATGGGGTTTTACACTTGTTTTTGTGCAGCGACAGGTTTTTATGCGGCTTAGACGGTGAAACGAGTTGTATTTTACACTTTTTCAGACTCGGTAAATACATGAAAAAGTCATTATGGAGTTACCTTTCTACTCTTTTCTAACTCTCTAAACATGAAAGAATGTCGAGTTATTCCTCTCGACTCGCTAAACGTAAATGAGAGGCGGTCGTCTTTAAACTCTTTTCTGACCATGTAAAGACGAAAAGATCGTCAGGCCCTTGTCGTTTCAGGCTCGTTAATGGTTACGAAACGACGTGATTTCGGTCACTTTTTTACTTTTTCAGGTCGAAGTCACTCATCATGAAAAGTACTCCTCGATCGTAATGGTCAGGCGGTTCTTTCCAGCATTTTTGTATACTTTTTCGGGCTCAAGAGACAACTTTACGAAAAAGGACACCCCTGGAGTTTACTTTTCCGTTGTCTTTTCAAACTCTCTAAACATGAAAAGACGCCGAGTTCTTCCTCTGTTAGACTCGTTAAAGCTTGATGACATTGGATTCCGTTAAAATGATGCCTTACAAGCATATGCTATCCCCGTCACGCTTGTCATCAAAAATAACCGAGGTACTCGCCAGACATGGTGGGGAAAATGGAACTAGAATCATTGTCGTGTCGGCAGTATGTCGCTCTTGAACATGGCACTTGTCTACATTCGTGTCTGGGTGGGGCCATCTCATCTCTTTTTTCACTTGCTTCCGTGGGTTTGGGTGATCTTGTTTGACCTCTCATCTACTCGTTGCCTTGTCACCATGACCTCTGATCATTTGATGTCAAATACTGCCAAGTCCACTATCGTGCCACCGATATGTTCAAGAGAAGTTGACCTCTGCGAAATAATCAACCTCCCTTTGATAACTCACATAATCCTGATTCACAAAAAACATTACCTTCCTCTGTCTCACGTCGATGATGTGGGAAACACTATGGCCCACCTTCGATCAAGGTCGCTTCCTGTCGACTTTAGCTCATTATCCAGGAGGTTGACCTATAGACTCCCTTCAGGTGCCTTGGAGCCTGCATGCCTCAATGGCAGGTTCTTCGTGTTCGACGTGAGGTTTTCATCATTGGCCTCCAATCGAATGATTCTACGGGTGTTCGATGTCGGCTCAGTGATTCACACGCCGTAGATTGTACCTATAGTACCTTGAGGGCCATTGTCATTATTGATGGTACCTCTCGCATCTGTTAATAGTTTTCATCATTGACTGGTAATCAGACGATGTTCCTGCATGTTCGACTTCGACTCCCATATTCGCATGCTTGAACTTGTACTTTGTTCGGGTCGAGATGGAGCGCAAGACACTAGATTTTGTCTATTGGGATCCAGGTTGCGATTTTGTGGATTATTATGATTATTACATGACTCATTCACTGGATGGTTGCGACCATGCCTGAGTCTGTTTATTGATCCTCACTGGATGGTTGCATCCATACCTTGGATCTACATTCTTATGTACTCTGCTATGGATGGTTGTGCCCATACCACATATATCATGTACTTGAGATATCAGTTGTACTTCTCCACGCAGGTTTTCCGGTGGCAGTGTTTTCGGTTGGACATGTTCTTGTAAAGCATTTCACCCCTCTCTCTCTCTCGGGACTCATGCTTTAGGGGGCATCTGTTACACAGCAATTTGTCACCGTCCCTGTTACCCCTCTCCTGCATCTTGGAGGACTCATTTCGGGACCTGTGAGAAGTGACATGACCTGCAAACACTTGCATTACATTCCCCTGAGCATGAACTTCATTTTCCCTGAAGACATCTCCTGCTAAAAACCCATAAAAATATCCCTTTTCCCATTGGCGCGGTTCCACGGTGTAACACTCGTGCCAATGGGGGAAATCCTCCAAAGAGGGCGCGCCAGTTGGCGCTCTGTCACAGAGTCACACTCGCGCCAGCCAAAATGGTAGTGTTTTTTAACAAACCAACAGCAGAAGATTCATCCTAACCAACTCTTGGACTGAATCTATCTTGAGTTGGGTGGTTTGGCTTCGAATCTCCATAGAGGGGAAGTGGTTTGCCACCTCTCATGGAAGCTTCTTTAGTGATAAAGCCAATCCCATGAATATTTTGGATGATCCCAACTCCCCTTCCACCATCTATATAATCTTGTCCATTTTCCTTAGGCAAGCTAGTTCCAAAGATTGAGAATTGTCAAGTTACCAAGAGCTTCATGCTGCAAGAGCCTTCTTCATTCCCATAAGGCCAAACCTAAGTAAGGAGATTCTTGTCCAAATAACCAAGGAAAGAGAGGCTTGTTCCCATTCCCAACAAGCATTGCAAGACATGTGTTGCTAATCACCCAGCCAAAGGAGGATTGGACGTCAGAAATATGGTTGTATTCTTCTTTGTTTATCATTAATAGACAACTATTGTTATGGTTCCACTCTTATTGTTCTTTGTAATGATGATGAGTTATATCCTTTCTGACTGATATATAGTTGCATCTATTGGATTTTATGTTTGTGTTTGTGTCGTTCTTTGTATGTGCAGGTGTCCATTCACGGAGATCGTGGGGATTGTGATCTGCCGGAGCAAAGGAACGGGAGCATCAACTCTTCTACAAGCACTAGCGTTGGAATCCAGGTAGGCCCTCATCATTGGTCTTTAATTGCAATTAGGAACTTGCGTGGTAGCATTGTATGATTGTTGCTAGACCCAATCTGGGCTAGTAGGGATCGCCTCTATCCGCAAAGGGGATTTACCTCCACAACACTCTACCACCAAGTTCTACCTCAAATTGCAGTAGAAGCTTCAAGCAAGAATGTCCCAAGGAGGAGAGCCTGCAATAATGTCAGAGGATGTGAAGGATTTTGGAAAGGATTTCTTAGACATGGAAGAAATGGTGAAAGTCCTCTATGAAGAGAGGAATACCAATTTTCAAGGTGAAGGGTCTAGACCTCCAAGAGGAGAATGTTATCCAAGGGAAGAAGGTAACAAGAATGGTGATAAACCACCATCTTCTCCACAATCTTCATGATTTTCTACAACTATTATGCAAGATGCTAGTGTAGAAATTCCTTTAGAGAAGGAAGATGGACAAGTTTGTACCTTTTGTCCACATGATGTGGAAAATGAGGTTCAATTAGCACCCAAGTTTGAGGAGCTAAAAGAAGAGAGTCGAAGAATCCAAAAGGACACATCTCGAATCAAAATGGAATTCGAAAGGATCTTCGTATGCCAATCAAAGGATTCAGAAAATGGTAAGAATGTACATGCTTCTTCCTTATGCGAAAGTATTGGTGTAAATTTATTTGCGGCCTTTGAAAAACACAGTAAAGGCATTGGATCCAAACTCTTGACCAAGATGTGTTACAAGGGAGGAGGCCTTAGCATAAACCAGCAAGGCATTGAAAATCCAATTGCAAATGAGGAAAGGCCTAAATACAAAGGCTTAAGCTATGTCGCCAAAGAAGAATGGTCTTCCAGCAATGGTTCATGGGTCACATGTTCCTATTGTTGTAAGGGAGGACACTAGGAGGCAAGGTGTTGGACCTTGCACACAGAATTGGTTCCGGCGTGGTTCCTCAAACGTAAGGAGGATTCGAAGGGGAAAATGTCTCCAAAGAGAGATGAAAGCGTCAAATAAGAGGGGAAGCATAGTTCTTCTAGCCACGTGAGTTCCTCACGCAGGAAGCGTAATCCAAAGGACAACAAACAGAGGTATAACCATTATGTTCATTCCAATTCTATTTATTTGACTGTTGTTAATTTGAATGTTGTTAAATCAAATGCTTTTCATGATGGAAAACAAAACTTGGATTTGAATAACATGTTAAGGAAAATGTTTCCATACACCTTTTTCCTTTCATATAACCATTGTGTAGATAAGTGTGATAAGAGGAAAGCAATCATTGGGAATATGTCTATGTCTATTGGAATTAACACCGAAAGGAGAAAATCTCATCCAAATATAAAGGCAAGTGAGCTAAGAGGAGCTCAAAAGAATTTATGTACTCACTACAATATCAATGGGCATTGGGTCGAGAAGTGTTGGAAATTGTTTCCACATATTCATCTTGGTAAGGGCAAGCAGATCATGTAAGCACCAGAAGAGGAATCGATAACAGAAAAAAGTGGCGCAAGATGTGACCATCCCTGAAATAGCTTCAGAAGAAGAGAAAGTTCAAATAGAGGGTTCATTCACCTGGTTGGGTAAGAAATGGGTGAACCATTTGTCCAGTTGAAGTCTGTAAATTTATGTTTTGCACTAGTTGCATGTCCCCATAGTTGGGTAATTTCTAAAAGTTATGTTCATAAATAAATCACTTATATACAACGGCGTTTTCTTTAAGCATTATAATGCTAGTTTGGATTGTTGATAGTCAATTTGAATGGAGAAATTTGGGAATCAAGTTCATTCAATTTTGTAAAATGCTTTCTTGAAAACATTTTATAAAATTATTTCTTGAAAACATTTTGTAAAAATCATTTTAAGGTTGTTGTATGAGTAGTTGCAACACATTTAGTATGTTCCAAATGTGTGTAGCACTCGAGTTATATGAGTATTCACTATGTGAAGCTTGTTTTGGGTTCATTTGAAAAAGTGTTTTAGGATATTATCCTTGATAAGTATTTTGTAGATAATGTTCTTGGATTTCTTCTTGGGAATGATGTTGTTGTGGATGGCCATAGTGACATGGACAGGTCGAGAAGGACATCAAACTTGAATTCTTTAGTCACATAGTGAAACATGTAGTTTTCAAGATATTGTACTACATATTTGCAAGGGATGCAGGTGTCAGCTCATCGCTTATGGCTCCGAAGAACTAATCTGAAATCGATCATAAACTAAAACTGAAGTAGAATTGATTAATTTCCAACAATGAATTAATTCTTAACCTTAAGTGTTGAATGTGGAAGATAGAAGGAAAGCAGTTGATTTAAGACTGAATCAATAACTTTGGAAACATAATTAAGCATGAATTTTTAGTAAGAACAGAGATAGAAAATAGCAAACATTGATTACAGAGTTCGTCCCTGATGGCCTACGTCTCCGAGTCCACTTTCAAGATGGGCATCCGCTTTATTAGGATTGATCAAAAGAGGTATTTAACACAGCAAAAACACAAAACTAAATGTGGACACATGCACTTCTGGTCTATGTCAATAGAAATATCTCTCTCCTATCTTTCCAACGCCTATCCCGGTTCCCAATTCCACCTTCAGATGGCCAAGATACACTGAAATCAATAATTGCATCTCTGGCTCAGCATCTGCTTACAAGACTCAAAATCACTCTAATACCTTTTACATGAGGAAAATGATGTATTTATAATGTTGCAGGTGCATTCAAGGCCTCTTAAGCTAATATTGGCATGTATATGCTTCTTTAAGGGTTTGTTGCACTTGGCCTTGTCACATTGTGACATTAGGCTAGGTGGTTACATTAAAAATAAACCAATCCACATATAAAACCCAAAATAGCACCTTAGATTATAGATATTCCACTAACGGTCAATAAACTATGTGGAGGTTTTGACCTTGCCCATGTGAACAAGGCGATCACAACATAAACTGCCACCTGTAATGTTAACTCTGCGGTTTCAGTAAACAGTTGTGACTACGTGGCCTTCAACTACTCACATGCCAAATCTCCGCGGTGATTAAGACCTGTGGTTAAGTTGTTGTATTTATCTCCAAAAATGTTCGCATGAACTGGAATTTTCCACTTCAATTAGTCTAACCCGCACAGTTTGACTATTCAATGTGTTTTGCATTTGCTTTTTAAAATAAATTCTAATTTTGGGTTTTAACATAGGTCGTAGGTTTATGTAATTAGGTTTTTTAAATTTGGTTTGTCACATAGGTTTAGGACTTAGGTTTTAAACCATTGATTGCTATTTTTTACACTTAGCTTAGGTTTTAAACCTTTTTAATCACCTTATATATAAAAAAAAAACCATTACAAGTGATATTGTCACCATGTGAAAATCAATCATCAAACACCATCAATCGACAATTTGGACCACATCTACCGTGACGAAGTATCCAACACCGGAAGAACTGAAGACAACGCCGAACACTGAAGAACACTAGCAAAGCTGACAAAGCTGAAGATGACTTGAACTCTCTGGATACACAGGACTGACAAGATCCTCCTGGTTCAATCCTCTCCACTTGAAAGCTTTTGGACCACAAAAGTTTGACTTAAGCAGATATCAGGTGAGGGTACAGTTCCCTTACTCTTCCAATATCCATCCACTTTGCCTCGCTCGAATTCATGCCCTTGAGTCCCATTCGAAGATACTCAACATCTCCATGCCTTGAAGATTGAATCTTCACATCCAAGATGGTATCTTCCTGCAACTCATTCATATACTCAGGTGCAAAATCATCAATAGTCAGAATCTGTGCATCTTCCTCGGGATCCATACAACTTGATATTTCTACATTTACAATTGAGTAAATACGCATGTAAGGAGTTAAATCTAAATGGAATGCATTATTTCCAACCTTTTCCACAATCTTGAAAGGACCATGCCTGATGAGTTTCAGTTTCTTACCTTCTCCTTTCAACCTGTCTTTACTGATATACAACCATACTTGATCCCCGAACTGAAAATGATGATCGACTCAATGCTTATCATGGCACATTTTGTAATTGGCCTAACTCTTCTCTAACTGATCGTGCACTGCCTCATGTATCTATTGTGTCCATTGAATGAACTTAACTTCTTTGTTTGCATCATCATGTTCATCCACTTTATCCTCCTCACCAAACATAAAATACATCGGTGACTTTGGTAGATACCCAAAACATGTTTCGAATGGAAACTGATTAGTCGAAGAATGTAAGGCTCAATTGTAATCATGTTGCACATAAGGTAAAGATTCATCCCACAACTTAATATTTTTATTTCAGTAACCTCAAATAATATGTATGACTATGTTTTTCACCACTTTTTTCTGTTTGTGAGTCTATGGATGAAAAGTTGTGCTCTTCTTTAGCTTTGTGTCCATGAGTCCCCACAAAGTTAACCAAAAATCTCCTACAAAACGAGTGTCTCGATCAGAAATAATGGAAGAAGGTAACCCAAAATAAACCCATACATGTTCGAAGAACATCTTTGCAATCTATTCAGCTGTCACTTTCTTTTTGCATGGAACATGAATGCACATCTTGCTGAATCTGTCAACCACAACATACATGTAATCATGCCCTCTCTTGGACATAGGAAGTCCTCCAACAAAATCCATGGAAATGTTGTCCCATGGTCGCAAAGGAACTAGAAGTGGCATGTACAAACCGATCTTTCGATTGCTTGACTTGATGGTCAAACACATCACACATCCTTTAATGTACCTAACAACAATTTCATACATACGAGGCCAGTAACGATACCTTTGAATTTGTGTCATTGTTTTGCTTACTCCAAAATGTCCTGAAATGCGAGAAGAATGTGCTTCCTGAATGACATGCGCTCTTTCTTTCTATGGTATGCATAACTTACCCAAATGGTATAACAACCTGTCATGAATATGATAATTGATTTCTTCCACCTGAGCAACATGAGTTAGTGATTCATAAATATCTTTGAAATCATCATTTCTACTATATTGTTCTATATAACTTTCATGTTTTAAAGAACTATTCTGCAGCACTACTGAAGCATTCAAAGATGGTATAGAAAACATATCAGCTACTTTGTTTGTGACACCTTTCTTGTACTTAATTTCTAAGTGAAATTGTTGAAGAAATCCCATCCATCTGTAATGATGAGATTGTTGAAACTTAGTTTGAGACTGAAGGTACTGAAGTGGATGATGATCTGTGTGAATCATTGTTTCCTTACCCATTAAATAATGTTTCCATTTCTTAACACTTTCAACCAAAGTAAACAATTCTTTATCATATGTCAGATAATTCATTGCTACCTTAGAAAAACTTTCAAAGTGAAAACAAATTGGTTTCCCTTTTGAAGTAAGACTGCACCCATTGCATAACCACTAGCATCTATTTCAATTTCAAATGGTTGTTGAAAATCTGGTAAAGCTAAGACTAGTGTTGTGACTAAAGGTACTGAAGTGGTTGATGATATGTGTGAATCACTATTTCCTTACCCATTAAATAACGTTTCCATTTCTTAACACTTTCAACCAAAGCAAACAGTTATTTATCATATGTCGAATAATTCATTACTACCTTATAAAAACTTTCAAAATGAAAACAAATTGGTTTCCCTTTTTGAAGTAAGACTGCACCCATTGCATAACCACTAGCATCTATTTCAAATTCAAATCGTTGTTGAAGATCTGGTAAAGCTAAGATTGGTGTTGTGACTGAAGGTATTGAAGTGGTTGATGATCTATGTGAATCACTATTTCCTTACCCATTAAATAATGTTTCCATTTCTTAACACTTTCAACCAAAGCAAACAGTTCTTTATCATATGTCGAATAATTCATTACTACCTTAGAAAAACTTTCAGAATGAAAACAAATTGGTTTCCCTTTTTGAAGTAAGACTGCACCCATTGCATAACGACTAGCATCTATTTCAATTTCAAATGGTTGTTGAAGATCTGGTAAAGCTAAGATTGGTGTTGTGACAATTTTCAGCTTAATTTTATCAAAATATTTTTGTTGTTTTCCTCCCCACTAAAAGGGAACTTTAGAACTTTAGAACCTGTTAAAGCATGTAACGGTGATGCAATCAAAGAAAATTGAGCAATAAATTTCCTCCAATACTGAATTGAACCTATGAAACTTCTAACTTCAGTCACCTTCTGTGGTCTTGGCCACTTAATGATCACATCGATTTTAGCTGGATCTATTTTCAACTCCACCTCCAACTATGTAACCAAAGATAATTCAGTGAAGCTTTCCCAAACTCATATTTGGAAAGTTTAAGGTACAATTTTTCCTTGTGCAACACTTCAAACACCTACTTAACATGCCTAACATGTTCTTCCATACTGGAACTGAAAATCAGAATATCATCTAAGTATATTATGACAAATTTACCAATGTATTGGTGGAATACATCATTCATAACCGGCTTGAAAAATTTTGGAGCATTACACAAACCAAAAGGCATTACTAACAATTCAAATAGTCCCTTCCTAGTTTTGAATGCAGTTTCCCAGATGTCATTTTCTGCTATGTGAATTTGATACGCACTTCTTAAATCTAACTTAGTGACATAAACAACATTTTTTAGTTGATCAAGTAAATCATATATCCTTGGAAGAGGATACCTATTTTTTATTGTGATTTTGTTTAAGGCCTTAAATTCGACACAGATTCTCCATGTCCCGTCTTTCTTAAGGTGATATTTATGCTCTTTCCTATGAAACACTGCATCATGATCATAGAGACAAGGACTTCCTAGCACTACTCCACATATGTCTGTGGGAATCACATATAAATCCACCTCATCAATGTAATTAGTTGTTATGGAAAATTTTAACCGACACTGCTTTGTGACATTAATATGAGTTTCTTTATTTAGCCAACCTAGTGGGTATGGTCTTGAATGGTTCTGTGTCTCCATACCCATTTTCTTAACTAAATCTTTAGATATTAAATTTTCCTATGATCCACTGTCAAATAATGTACCTATTTTATTTTCCTTCAAAGTTATCCTTATGTGAAATAATTCAACCCTTTTATCCTCATTCAAATGATTTATGTTTGAAGAAGGTGCAAAAGTACTAGAACTTGAACCAGTGTCAGAATTTTTACCTGTCGAAACCATTGCGGTTATTTTACCTTCATCACCCGAGTCAGAGCCCAAATCTTGTTGGATTGTTGCATTAGCCTTCTTTTCACCTTTCTTCTTCTAGAACTTCTTTGGTCTAAGTTCTTGGTGAAGTTTCCAACATTTGGACTCATCATGTCCGATCCTCTGGAAATGAGTACAAGTAGGTATTTCACTTGCCTTCAAAGTTGTTGTTGATCTCTTTCCCAAATTTCCCTTCCTCTTGTTGTCTTTAGAATCCTTGATTTCCAACTGTCTATATGGTTTCTGTGAAAACTTGAACGGTTTGCCACCTGATTCAATATTTATGGCTTAAACACACACTTCATCAAAGTCATCAGGATTAAACATCAATAATGTATGTTGTAAATATGAATGTAAACTAACATTGTACTTTAATAAAGTTTCATGTGTATCCAATGGAATACCAAGCGTCAAAGCTTTCTTCCTGAACACCTGAGTAAAATCTTGAACATTCTACCCCTTACCTTGCCTCAAATTTTGCCAATCAATAACATCTTGTTGCATGTGTCCCGGAGGATAGAGTTGTTTACTGAGAGATTTTAAAAACTTAGACCATGAAGATATGACTTTACCTTTCCACTTTACATCTATTTGAGTTTTACTTTCCCACCAGATTAAAGTTGTTCCCCCCATTGTAAGTGTAGCTAACTGAATTTTTGTTTTATCATCAGAAATGTTCTAAATTAGAAAATACACTTCAAACTGCTTAATCCAGTTATCTAACTTTTTAGGATTCATTTTGCCATCATAAATAGGAAGGTAAAATTTTACATCAAGTTCCAAAAGAGATGTTTTCTTAGGTTTCTTTTATGTTTTAGAATCTAAACTAGAAGAAGAAGATGTTGATGATGATGATGGAGAAGATGGAGGAGAAAATGGAGTAGCAGAAAGGATGAACAGAACAATCCAACAAATGGCTCGTGCTATGCTTGATGAGTCTGGAACTCCTGCAACCTTCTGGGGTGAAGCTGCATATGCTGCGGTGGTTATTCTCAACAAAACAAATGTCCGAGTAAACAATACTCAAACTCTGCATGAGCTCTGGTATGGTAAGACTCCTTCGGTAAAACACTTCATAATTTTTGGGAGCAAATGCTATATCAAGAACACTGATGAACATCTTGGCAAACTTGAACCTAGAGCACATGAAGGCATTCTCCTTGGATATTCTCCCTACAACAAAGCATATAAGTGTTATAACAAAAGACTCGGAAGAATTGTTGACAACATTGATGTAGTGGTTGATGAAAAAGGATACATCCCTAGACAAGTAAATCATGAAGATATCGAAGAGGATGAAGACTACCCTCAAAATCAAATTGATGGTGAAGAAGAAACCCATGAGGAGCCAGAAGAATAGATAAGGGTAGAAGAGAAGACTCCATCTAGGTATGTTCAAAAGAATCATCTTGAATCTCAGATTTTGGGGTAGAAGGAAGCAGGTGTACAAACTAGAAGAACAATTGCAAAAGCTTCAAGCTACCTGGCATTTCTTTCCTCCACTGAGCCACAAAATGTAAAAGAGGCATGCAAAGATGAATGTTGGGTCAAGGAAATGGATGAAGAACTTGAGCAGATTGAAAAGAACAACACTTGGGAGTTGGTTCCTA
>APFE030440324.1:110696-123165 GCA_000404065.3 Pinus taeda | reverse complement strand
CTCACCCTAGAAGTAGTTTTTATTGCATAAACGGCTGTGTGTGTGTATGTTTCTTGACTTAGACAACTTTCAGTCTGCTAGGGTTCCACCCAAGAACCTTAGGGGATAATATCCCGCAACACATGGCCTTTGTCTTTTGCAGATTATTGAATCCCTCTACAGGTTACCTCAATTTCCCCACTTACCCCATGGTGATACATGGTCCACCCTTTGCCAACTCAGTTAAACACAATCAAAAGTTAAGCTTAGATCTGAGTGTTTTGAATCCTGGAAATGTAGTTTATCTTGCGAGTTGAAGGCTTTCAGAGTATAAGTTTTCACCTCTGGTCTTCCTCTACTGCTAGTAGGCTTGGATAGTACCATGGTGGAGTCACACAAGAACACACACATTTCTCCGCTGCCAACAATCTTGATCAGTGTCCTGATGGAGATGCATGCTTCACCTCTCTATGTAGGAAGCATTTCTCTTCTTTCCCCTTTGTCTTTTTCAAGAGGACTGTGCATAGGCACTTATTTATTTTTAGGGCAGAAGAGGGATCCCAACTTATTGAGAGCAGAAGAGGTTGTTCCTTTAGAGAATCATGTAATACCTATGACATAGGTTCTCTCATTTATATTTTCCCCTTCTCTGTTTCTACTAGTTGGATTAGATTAAACACACAGAGCAGAAGGATGAGTATAGGCATGGGTTTTCCCAGTGTGTACATAGGTTCATAGTTGGACCAAATCTTCCCTTACAGACGGTTCGTATTTTCCATTAGGACTTCATCGGCCAAAGGTTGTAACAAAGCATAAAGAAAACAGACACAAGATTGGCCAAGTGTTGCAGTGTCACAAGTCTCTTCAAATTTTAGCCACATACTCTATTCAAAAGCCAAAATGTAGTAGTTGGCAACACTTATTTCCGGAAACAAAAATAGTAATATATCAAACAAACAAAATGAACGTGAACAAAAATAGTAATAAGAATCAAACAGAGCAAAACCGAAGATAATAAGAAAAACAAACCAAATGAAACAACAAGCATCAAGCATACTAATGTTTGAGGACTTCGCCATTGACAGGAAGATTATCAATCCTCTCGTCAAGTGATTATAAATGATACGTGTGTGAGCCAAATTTCTCGTGGACCAATGCCAGTCCACTGGGCTCCACTACTGAAATCTGGTGGCATTCCAGAAGACCTTCAAGTGAAGACCACAACACTGTTTCAGGTACTATGTGCAACATGAGCTCGGATGATGGCATGGGGTAGTTTCTTTTATTCCAAGAAGGGTTCAAGTTCTAAATTAAATGGGTAAGAAGATCTTCCCATATTTCTTACATGCAGGATTCAAATTAGAAAACCAAGTTCGATCAAGCGATCAACAATTTGTTGCTGCTACAGTGTGTAGCTTGTACCGAGGTTGGCCATCTTCGGATCATGGTAGATTCTGAGGTTGCTTTGCTCGTTCATAGCATTGGTCCTTTGTGTGTTTAGCATGAGTGCTTCAACATCATTGTTTGTGATTTCAAACATCAAAAACCTTGAAATCATGAATTATCCATTGTTTTGGATGACTAAGATACACTCCATCCTTGAGCCAGCATGTGTTCGTGATTTCTCAAGATTCATGGCTCGTAGCTTGTCTGTACATGGATCATTTGGTGTGATAGTACTACTGCTTCTATTGTTGTTTATACTACTGCTATTATCAAAAAACAAACTGTACAAGTTTCATTATCATCACTTGGGCGAGGAAGGAGTCCCAACTTCTTGTCCGATGAGGTTGGAGTTGGCCGTGCAGGATAACACTCCAATGTCTTTTCCAAGAGGCAGTTGTGAAACATAAGTTCTGTGAAGGCCAATGGTTCATTCTCATCATTAAGGGGAGTGACATTTTGTTTCATATACCTCTCTGATAACACTTGGATTTGGTTGCATCTGCCCTTGTACGGAAGCCACATGTGAGACCATTCTGTAGCAAAATATCCATCTAGCTTGTTGGACCAGTCTCTGCTGAGTAGCAGGCCATATGCTTCTGGTATGTCCAAAACAACTATGTTGATGCATTGGTGGACTCGACTATCATGGGATAGTCAAATAATCATGTCTCATAGTTCTCGAGTGGTTGGTACTCATGTTCTATCAAGTTGGATGATTCTCACGGATGGTTCGCTCCATCATGCATTGATCTTCTTAGCAATGGAGAGCAGCATTGTTATAGACATATTTGGGCATTGCAACCCCAATATAATATGTCCATAAACCAAGGTCTTCTAAGCCCTTAAAAGCGTTGTTCCATACCCTAAAGGAACAAGGTCAGCTGATTACATCATCTCCCAGAAGTTCTCCATGAAAAACTACTCAGAACTGGTAAAAACTGGAGCATCTCATCTGCTCCATGGTCAAGGTGTGATGCATCTCACCTAATGCACCCAGGGGGTGTGATGCATATTGAAAATCCCTTCTATAGGGTGCAATGGGTGAGAGTAGACAAATGGCAGAGATAGTTTGCAAGGTAGATGATCATGGAATCTTCTAGAAACTTCTCCTGTGACACTTGCCTCTTTGAATTCGCCCAGGGATGAGTAAGAGATCATGAAATCTCCAAGTGGAACCAAGAAATATCATAGAAATGACACTAATCAAAAACCCAGAAGCTGACTCACCCACCTACAAACATCTATATATGGATCCCTCATCCTAGAGATCTAGAGGCTGGAATTTTGTATCTTGTAAGGAAGTGTTGTTGGTTTCTCTGTGGAACATCATAGTGTTGGGTGATCTAGATTTTCATGAGGTGAAGAGGCCTTTCATGCTGGGAGGATGGCGTTGGGTCAGACCAATGGGTTGTAATCTTCTCTTCAATTACTTCTATCAATAAAGCTATCTAAGTTTTCCTCCATATTCTTGTATACCATTGAATATTGAATTGATATATGCATTTGTATGGTTAATATATATCTGATCCTATATTGTTTATGGTTGTAGATCTCTATGCTTTGATGGTATTATGCTGCTTTGACTCTACAGGTGTTCTTTGAAGCGGGAAAAGTAAAGAAGGAGTGGTGAAGCTCTATCAAAGGAGGGAGGAAACAAGCAAGGAGCCAAGCGAAATACTGAGGTTGGTAATCTCTTCTTCTCTCTCATCTATCTCTCATAAAGGAAAATGCAAGTAACTTTAGTTTGTTTGTTTCTAAGATAGCTACCCATCTTAGTGGGACTAGCAGCTCTGAATGGACACTAGTTTACCCGATAATAGGCATGATGTTGGCTATCGCACCAGAATCAACCATGAAGTTGTGGACATTGTAGTTGAAAACTTTGAATTAATGTAGGAATGGGGGACAACCTGAGTTTGATTCTTCCATTTCAAATGTATTGAGCACAGTGGATAGTGGTCTGGGAGGTGTGAATTCTCCCTTGCTGGTATAGGCCACATTGTCTATTGTTGTTTGTCCCAATGCACATAGTAGGATATCTCGCTGACTCTGGACTTTGAATAACTCGAATAAACTGATGTTCGCTCAATTTTTCTTCATGTCATCGACTATGATGTAATCTAGAGGCAGTAGACTCACCAAGGTGACTGGGGTAGAACAGATGTTTGTGTTGTTAGGAGGAGTGTTCTGCAACTTGCTGCTCATAGATGTATTCTTATCCGTTGTTGTCTTTTCGGACTGGCCTTGTGTTTGTTGCTTCGAGGAAGATGGTGGATCAGCCTTCTTTATCAGTTGTCTCACTTTCTCTTGCATCTTCCCAAGTGTAGAGGGATCCCCTTGACTTCTAAGATTGTAATGATCATTTTGTTTTTGAGGCTGCTTCTCGGTGTTCGTCTTTGAGATTACTTGCGAGAACTGATATGAGTTCACTACATGCCCAGAAATTGGTGCTTCATCAGTGGCAACCTCTTCCTTATAATCAGTGTCTTTCAGTTGCTCCTGTATGTCACCATATGCATCGAGTGTATGACTATAGATAGAGGTAACAACTCGCTTCCAATCTGAACAAGAGTTCTCAGGATGAAACTCTTCGTGGAAGGAACAAAAATTAGGATCAACGTACTTCTCGAGTTGGAACACAAGCTTCTGTGTAAATTTGGAACCGAACCAGTTGTTGATTGATCAGTCAATTGATGAGCTGCTTTCCTATCTCTATCTGGGAGGATGAGTGCTCATGAATTGTCCATCTTCCATTGCTTTATTTCAGATATTTCAGTGGTCAAGTTCTTGACAAGGTGAGTGAGGGTCTCAAAATCAATTGTTTCCTTGTCTCCACCCTTGCTCATCATTTCTTGGGCTTTTTGCTTGCATCCTTGGAGTTTTTCATTGATTCATCATCCTTGATGACTCTGATTGTGTGTAAGTCTTTTTCAACAGCAATAGCCTCTTCACAACTTTCTAAAAGTGTTGGCTTCGCAGCTTGCTTGACGAACTGCACAATGGTGGTTTGCAGTGCATACGTGTAATAGTCGATAATGATGGAATCATGAGGTTTGGTGTCTACTGCAAACTTGTTCAAAATATGCATAAACCTCTAATTGAAGTCTTTCAATTTCTCTTTTCCCTCCATCTTGAGGCTTCCAAATTTTTTGAGTAGCATGGTTTGGATCTTATCATTAGAAAAATTTTCAAGGAACATACATTTGAAAGAACCCCAGTTCTCTATGGAGTTGGGAGGAAGGTTATGATACCAAGCAGCCGCATGGTCATCCAAGGTACATGGAAATAATCTACATACTACGTCATCATAACATACCTCAAGGGTCTGCAGTTGTAGGTAGAAGTTGTCTAAGTGGCCTCATACCTTCACCACGCTATCAAGGTTAAACTTGATGTTCATTCACTTCGCTCGCTTCAGCATCTTGTGCAGAACAACCGGGAGATCCAATGATCCCTAAGTCATCCATTCAAGATTTAGGTCAGCCATCTCTTCGTTTTCTTCGTCCTCTTCCTCTCCTTCAGAGTCTGATTGTTCTGGATCTGAGTCTGTCAGTTCATCCTCACATCCACCTCCCCTGCTACCTTCCCCTCCACCTCCTATAACCGAGTTCGATCACAAGAGTGCCTTGTTCATCCTCAAGGAAGATTGGAAGCTCCTTTCCATCTTCAATAGTTTCTTCCAAACCTTCAATAGTGGCAAGGACTTATTCTTCCACCAATGATACAACAACTCCTATGGGAGTGACGTTTGGCTTCTTAGATCTGTGTGGAAGATGTTGTACGCAAGGGATCAGTTCAATTGCTTCTGTAAACTGGTGAGTGATGACATAGACAAAGCAAAGGTGTTAATATGAAATCTCGTGTTCAATTTTGGGAGGTGAGGAGTAACCAACTGGAAAGTCATGAGAGAGGGGGTGCGAGTTACTACCTTGACCAAATAGTTGATGAGTGAGTGTGAGGGGAAGTTCAGGCATGTACAACTAGCGGCCCTCCTTTTAGTGCCAGAAATGTTGATGGTGATGGACCCACCAACATTCAGGGGATCACCCCGGTATGAAGTCCCAACTAGACTGCACACCATTTAGTGCGAGAGTCCCATCCAGTATAATGGCCTGATTGCCATTGTCTTAATGATTTGCCTCAACTCTTGCTTGTCAATCTAGGAGAGTGGTATGCTTTGTCTTCGGGAAGTAAGGTTCATGTGCCTAGTGTGTGTAAGTGTACTTGTGTTGATGGTTCTTTCACTCTGAGGGGAAGACAGTGAAGGTGAGTTCTAGGTTGAAAGGGATCAGTCCCAACTTGGCTAGGAACACACAACACAAAAGGACATACACAGATTACAACAGAGCAGTTCACTCAGATGTGACAGTCACAAGATACAAGGTAAGATAACATGTACAACACTCATGGATCAGTGTGAACGAGTGTAATGGTTGTTACAGCAACGTTGATGTGAAAGGTCAGTCTGATGTCCGGCAGAGTAGTTGACATGGATGGTACAAGATTAACAACATATACAACACATTTCCATTAATATATTATGCATTACAACAAAGGAATCAGTTTAGATGTAGAACACAGGTTAAAGAAACATTCATTACAAGTGTTAAAGATCAGTCTTACAACAAATATAATACATGTGTGAAAACAAGTTGGCATGTTGACACACTTCTACATTAAGTGAAAGTTCTAAGACACATCGTTACACCATACATCACTAGTCCCATCAACGAGGCATTGGAGCCACTACTTACTCCTCAAAGAAAATATTATAGACTCTCTTGGCTATGTGGGAGGATCTGAGGTGAAATTTCCTTTCATGTACAAATGAGGAGGGTATTTATAGCCAAGGGTGAAACTGACCCTTATGGTTGTTTGACTACCCTCATGACCATTCAACTTCCATGGGTTTCTGACTTACATGACTCTATGTTCAGCAAGTGGGTCCCTTGGACTTCCACGTTACATCACATTGATTGAAAACAAGCCCATAGTGGAGATGTGGGCAACATGACTCATGACTTGACTCAACATGACTTGACATGACAATGTTGGTACATTCACGATGTCGCTATAATGCATGTCAAGCTATAGTGCTGCTAGGTGATGGATGTCTTGACGTTGTATCATAGCTTCACCTCTGCATGGTGAAGTGCGCGGAGTCTTCGATGGACCTTGGTTCGCTTGATGAATCTTTAACATGTTGTTCCTTGCTTTCATGCTGGAAGGATTGACAAGCTCAACTGTTCGCGAAGGTGCATGTTCGTCGTGTTCATCCGCTTCATATGCTTCGTTTGTTTGTTCATTGGTGAACCTGTCCATCTCCATGTGCTCCCTTCATTCATCCCATTCGTCGTCTTGACATGTTTTTTGGCATACCTATACCTATAGTCACTTATGAAGAGACAACATCAAATCCAAAACCTCCTAGTCTACCATGACACATGATCATTTCAGATGCAGGTGACCGAGAGAGGCAACAAGGTTGCAAGGCAGGATGATGGCTCTGGGCACTACAGATGAAAATTGTGCAAGAGACATTGAGTGATGGAGACAAGCAATCTTAGTCAACAGTGACTGTTTGTCAGGTCTAGCTCAGCTGAGAGGAAAAAATGCACAATTTTTGGGAGGGATAGTCTGGGTTGCAGGAGGGTAAGGCAAGCATGCTCTGCACATTTTCCAAAACGAACAGTCAGCTAGGGCTGGACAACCAGATTTGTGCAATTTTCTAGAGGAATGGGTCGGGCTGCATGAAGGGCCAACAGGAAAGGATTGCACTATTTTTCTGGGGGAACTGCATAGGAGACTGGCATCCAGAACTGTGCAATTCCTAGAGGGAACTACCAGTTGGCTGCTAGTGTCAATGGTAGCCAGAACTGCACAATTCCCAGAGGGAACTTCCAATTGGTTGTTCGGGTCACTGGCAGCCAGAACTATGCAATTCCTAGAGGGAACTACTAGTTGGCTACTGGGGTCATTGATAGCCAAAATTGCACAATTCCCAGAGGGAACTTCCAGTTGACTGCTCTGTCATTGGCAACAGAAACTGCATAATTCCTAGAGGGAACTGGCAGTCTGCTCCTAGGAGCTGTTGGCAGGGAAATGCACTAAGGCTAAGAGATTGGAATTCTAATCATCTCTACACAATTTCTGAGTTGAGTTGACTGATGGGTAGTGGGAGGCCTGCTCATGAAAACTCACAATTTCTTGGATGAGCAGTCGATCGACCGTCCGGATGACTCACTGGGAAAACTGTGCAATTTTTAGAAGGAGACAGGGATGAGCACTTAGTGTCTATCCATCTTATCTACATAATTTTCTCAGTTAGTTGAGTGGCTGAGTTCATTGGCCTTTGTGCAATTTGGAGGGGATTCAATCCCGAGGTAACTGTCTGGTCCGACTGTCTGGGTGGCCAACATGAGAGTTGATTGAATTTCTTGCATGTAGCAGAGCTTGAAAAGTCTATCTTGGTGCTTCTGTGCTTTTTTAGTTCATAGTTTATCGAGTCGATAGCAGGGTGATGGTCCGATTGTCAGTGGGGAGTCTAGTCATCAGAACCTCAAGAAAAATGACTAAGTGTGTGAATAGTCGAAAGATGCATAGGTGATCAGACGAACACACACTCGCATGACTTCATGACAAAATGACTAAACCATCCAGACACACATGTTCAACATGATTGATTGATGGTGAAAGTGACAAGCACAACACTCATGATTGATCATTCATTGATTAATGTGACGCTTGTGCGACAATGAATGTGACTATGTGTGTGAGTGCGACAAATGCTTTCATGGCGAACACAACATACACGTATGAAGAAAACACTTTGAGCATAACCAAAAGACGGTCGCAAGAATAAATTAGACATCAACATGCAGAGGCTTGAATGTAATGAGCAAGAAATGCAAATGTAAAGACTCACATGAGGTCACAGAGTGAACCCGAGTGTGTGTAGTAATCAAGTGAATCTCTTCAAGGAAGGCTCCGAAGTTGGTGCAGGCCAAAATTTTGGACGGTGGTTATAGTAGCTACAACACTTTAAATGTTGATGGTGCTGGACCCACAAACACTCATGGAATCACTCAAGTATGAAGTCCCACATAGACCTCACACCATCTGGTGTGGGAGTCCCATCTCGTATGATGGCCTGGTTTCCATTGTCTTAAGGATTTGCCTCAACTCTTTCCTGTCAGCATAGGAGAGTGGTCTTCTTTGTCTTTGGGAAGTGAGTTTCACGTGCTTAATGAGCGTAAGTGTACCTGTGTTGATGGTTATTTCAATGTGAGGGGAAGAGAGTTAAGGTGAGTTCTAGGTTGAAAGGGATTAGTCCCAACTCAGCTAGAAACACACAACACAAAAGGACATACATAGTTTTCGATGGAGTAGTCCACTTAGATGCGGTAGTCACGACATACAAGGTAAGATAACATGTACAACACTCACGTATGAGTTTGAATGAGTCCAATGGTTGTTACGAAAAGGTTCATGTGAAAGGTCTGTCTAATGTCCAACAGATTAGTCGACATGTACGAGACAACATTACCAGCATATACAACACATTTCCATTAATAGATTATGCATTACAACAAATGATTCATTTCAGATGTAGAACACAAGTTAAAGCAACATGCATTAAAAGGTTAAATATCAGTCTTACAAAAAATATAATACATGTGTGAAAATGTGTTGGCCTATTGACATGCTTCTGAATGAAGTGAAAGTTCCAAGACACATCGTTACATCATACATCACTAACCCCGTCAGCGAGGTGGTGTAGCCACTACTTACTCCTCAAAGAAAATATTGCAGACTCTCTTGGCTATGTGGGAGGAGTTAAGGTGGAAAGTCCTTTCATGTAAAAATGAGGTGGGTATTTATAGCCAAGGGTGAAACTGACCCTTGTGCTTGTTTAACTACCCTCATGACCATTCAACTTCCATGACTTTCTCACTTACATGTCTCTATGTTCAACACGTGGTTCTCCTGGACTTCCACGTTACATCACATTGATTTACAACAAGCCGAAAGTGGAGATGTGGGAAAGATGACTCATGACTTGACTCAACATGACTTAACATGACAATGCTAGTACATTCGTGTTGATGTTGGAGTGCGTGTGGAGACACAATGATACTGGGTGATGGATGTCTTCATAGTGTATCATAGCTTCACCTATGCATGGCGAAGTGCACGGAGTCTTCGATGGTCCTTGGTTCGCTTGATGAAGCTTTAACATGTTGTTCCTTGCTGTCGTGTTGGAAGGCTTGACAGGCTGAATTGTTCGCGAAGGTGCATGTTCGTCGCGTTCATCTGCTTTGCATGTTTTATTCTTGCATCCATTTGTGAACCTATCCATCTGCATGTCCTCCCTTAGTTCATCCCATTCATCATCTTGACATGTATTTTGGTGTACCTATACCTGCAATCACTCATGACAAGACAACATCAAATCGAAAACATATTAGTCTACCATGACACATGATTATTTCAGATGTAGGTAACGCGAGCGATAGCAAGGTTACAAGGCAGGATGGTGGCTCCAAGTGTTGTTGATGAAAACTATGCAAGAGTCATTGAGTGATGGAGAAGGGTGATTTGAGTTGAGAGTAACTTTTTGCAAGGTTCGGCTTGGCTGAGAGGAAAAATTGCACAAATTTTGGGGGGCATAGTTCAGGGTGCAGGAGGGAAAGGCAGGCATGCTCTTCACATTTCATGGAATGAATAGTTAGCGAGGGTTGCACATATAGATTTGCATAATTTTTCAGAGGAATAGGCAGAGTTGCATGAAGGACCAGCAAGCAAGGATTATGCAGTTTTCTTGGGGAACTTCTTGGGAGAATGGTAACCAGAACTACACAATTCCTAGAGGGAACTACCAGTTGGCTACTAAGGTCACTAGCAGCTAGAACTGCACAATTCCCAGAAAAATAACTAAGAAAAATGTGCAATTTTCTAAAGGAGAGAGGGACAGAAACTTGGTGTCTGTCGGGCCTATCTGTGCAATTTCCCCAGTAAATTGAGTGGGTGAGATTATTGTTCTATGTGCAATTTTGAGTGGAGTTAGTCCTAGGGTGATTGTGGGGCCCATCTGTCTGGGTGGCCAGCATGAGAGTTGATTCAATTACTTTCGGGCAATGTAACTTAAAAATTCTATCTTGGTGCTTCTGCGTTGTTATGGTTAATAGTCGATCAAGTCGAAAACAGGGTGATGATCTAGTTGTCAATGGGGTGTCTAGTCATCAGAACTTCAGCGAAAATGACTAGGTGTGTGAATAGTAGAAAGATGCACAGGTGATCACATGAACACACACTTTCATGACTTGATGATGAAACAACCAAACCATCCAGACACACATGTTCAACATGACTAACCAATGGTGCAAGTGACAAGCACGACACTCGTGATTGATCATTCATTGATCCAGATGACACTTGCACAACAATGAATGTGACTTCTTGTGTGTGTGCGATAGATGCTTTCATGGAGAACACAACATACACATATGAAGCGAGGACTTTGATCATAACCAGAACATCATTGTAAGTGTGACTTAGACACTTGAATGCAATGAACACGCAAGGCACATGTAAAGACTCACACAAGCTCATGGAGTGAACCCAAGTGTTGAGTCATCAAGTGAATCTCTTCAAGGGAGGCTCCAAAATTGGTGCAAGCCAAAATTTTGGACGGTGGTTGTAGCCACTACAACACTTGGCAACACACTGGTAGAACTCTAGTTTCCCTATTTCAGTTCATTGCTAGCATAGGGCCTTGGCCTTTTGGGTAGTATTGAATTGTTGTGAAGCTTACATCAATTTCCCCACTTACCCCATGGCCATACATTATCTGTTAGGCCCTTATACTACTAGTGTAACCCCTTATTGTTATTATTACAACCCCTTATTATATTGATGTACCCATGTAGTGCCCATATTGTTACTATTGTGCCCCATAAAAGCCCACCATTATTATTATTGTGCCCTTACATTATTATTGTTATGTCAGCTCTGATTATATTATGACCCCTTAGACTCCTATATATAGAAAGGAGGTCTTTTCATTTGTATCATCCAAAAATTGTTCATTTATGTAATTTAAAGGAGGTTTCCCCCTCAAAGAGGCTGAATTCTAAGGCATTGATCTGTCTTCTCTATCTTTCTTGAAGCTGGTTTCATAACATTTGGTATCAGAGCTTTGGATTCTAGGGTTTCACTACTCCAAACAGGTCATCGTGGCATTTTCGCTATAACTTTATTTCTGTGATGTTTCATAAGCTAAAAACAAAACCCATTTGAGGAGACATCGTGTTGAAGCTTGGGTCTGGATTTCAGAGCTTTGCACACTATATTTGTCGAGATATGATCTGAGGACGTTGGTCTTTTTGCAGACTCCTAAATTACATTCCAAACAGGTGACCTGGGGAAAATTATCATAACTTTCTCTCTGAGCATCAGATTGAAATTTCATAAGAAGGTATAGAAAGAGGAGAGATGGTAGTTTCTTGTAGTTAATTTTAGAGCCAAAGGTCGAAACAGTGACTCGTGGCACGTTTTACAACTTCACTCTACTGAACTAGTCTATAATCAGGTCACTGTGGGAGATTTTGCAGAACTCTTTCTTGGAGAATCCAATTTGGATCAGACTGGTGGCATTGGAAAGAGGACGCGGAGGGCTACTACAAGTTGTAATTTCAGAACTTAATGATCTGAAACTACAGAGTTACAGTCGTTTCAAGATCGAGATCCTAAAATCAAGAAAAAACAAGATGAGGAAGTTTGATGGAAAGGATCTGGTAAATTGGATACTTCAGATGGAGAAATATTTTGATCTACATGGTGTAACACTGTTGCAAAAGATATGTATTGCATCTTCATATTTAAAACTGGATCAATTTTTATGGTATGAAGGGCTTTGTTCTCGTAAACAACTTGTTATGTGGTCAATTTTCACAGAGGAAATGAAAGCACATTATGAGGATACAAAGAGAAACACCTTCTTTAGAGCAACACCACAACAATTGGAAAGAGTAAAAGGGCTTTG
>APFE030440324.1:64400-102659 GCA_000404065.3 Pinus taeda | reverse complement strand
CCCATATTGTTACTATTGTCCCCCATAAAAGCCCACCATTGTTATTATTGTGCCCTTACATTATTATTGTTATGTCGGCTCTGATTATGTTATGACCCCTTAGACTACTATATATAGAAAGGAGGTCTTTTCATTTGTATCATCCAAAAATTGTTCATTTATGTAATGTAAAGGAGGTTACCCCCTCAAAGAGGCTAAATTCTAAGCTGTTGATCTATCTTTTCTATCTTTCTTGACGTTGGTTTCATAAAATTATCCAATCATTTCCAACTCAGTCAAACTCAATCAAAATTTCAGCTTAGATCTCAATGTTTCAAATTCGAAAGGGGTATTTTTGCTCGCAAGTTGAAGGTTTTCATAGTATAAGTTTTCATCTCTGGTGTTTATCTTATGCCAACAGGCCTGGAAAGTACCCCGCCGGGGAGACACATGAACACACACATTGCTCCACTAATAGTGAGCCTGGTCAGTACCCTGATGGAGTTGCATGCTTCACCTCTCTATGCAGGAAGCCTTTCTCTTCTTTTGCCTTTGTATTTTTCATGAGGACTACGCATAGGTACTTATTATTTTTGGGAAAGAAGAGGGATCCTGACTTATTGAGAGCATGAGAGGTTGTTCCTTCAAAGAAGCATTTAAGACCTCTAACATAGGCTTTCTCATTCAGATTTTCCCCTTCTCTGTTTCTACTAGTTGGATTAGCTTAAACAAATAGAGCAGAAGGCTGAGTACAGGCATGGGGCTTCCCAGTGTGGACACAGGTTCATGGTTGGACCAAATATTCCCTTACAGATGGTTCATATTTTCCATCAGGACTTCATCAACCGAAGGTTTGTAACCAAGCATTGAGAAAATAGACACAAGACTGGCCAAGTGCTGCAGTGTCACAAGTCTCTTCAAATTTCAGCCACATACTCTATTAAAAATCTAGAACATAGTAGCTGAAAACACTTATTCTCAGAAACAAAAATAGTAATATATCAAACAAAAAAAATGAACGTGAACAAAAATAGTAAGAAGAATCAAGAAAAGCGAAAGAAAAGATAATAAGCAAAACAAACCAAATGAAACAACAAGCAACAAGTAGAATATGTACATGGCACTGGCACAGACTATTGGTGTCTAGGTATGAATGAATGATTCACCCTATTTTGACATTAATTTATCAATCTGGGTGCATATCCTTTCAAGGCAACATGCAAGGTATATGCAAGGGAAAAAGCACAATCCGTTCCGACCAAGGATTCGAGGTTAAGATTCAGAACATGCCTGTAAGGTTAATCTAACTACAAAACTCCCGAAACAATTACAAGAAGTAAAGAACTGTAACAGCAAGCATAAACTAATAAATAACACACACAAAGATGTAGCACCTGATCATAAGAGCGGGCCCAGCTCTCTGATCAGGGCTGCATTACTCACAAAGAATATTAGAACAACAAAACAGGTGATATTTTATTAATCTATAACAGGTGATTACAATATCGATGGGGGAATCCCCATTTATAGGAACAAACTATCTTTTATACACAACACGAGATAACAACATGTCTCCTTGAAACATGGTAACTGCATATTCAGAAATATACATCAGTTGGAATGACACCAACACCAGATGACTGAGATCAGCAAAAAGGCCCAAGAATAGTTTCAGGGAATCGTGACTCCAGCTACGTGGCCTCCTTATGGCTGATCATTACTAGATCTATTGCGAGATGCTGAAGCAAGGGTTCCTGTTCTCCAAGTTGTGGTCAAACATTCAATTTAGTGTCGCAAATAGATAAGACTCCATGACTTTACTTCATTAATTAAAATATTCCAATCAGACAAGTCAGGGGTATTTACCTTGTAATTTAGCATAGCAACATGGGTAAATAAGTACAAAAAGGACAAAAAGGATGATAGAAATGGATAGAAAGATAGCCCAATTCGGTGCCCAACATCTCCCCCCAACTAGCCTTCTGCATGTCCTCATGCAGTTCGCCGCCTCCGCAAATCTGGATTCTACAGACTATAAGTTTCATGAAGCTAAGCGAGATCATATTCTACGACCATCTTTGTTCCTGGAACTTTAAACCCATTTGAAAGAAGAACTTCCTTCCACCAATCTGCTGGACCATTATACTTTGGGGTGTATTTTTTTACAGGCGACCAAATAATAGGAAACTGAAACCGGATCCCCATCCACCGGACCCCACATGTTGCACTCATGCCACATATCTAGGTACTCCAGGGAGCACTCGTGAAAAATTTGGTGCCCCAAAAGGTCCCTATTCCGGACAGCTGTAGGTGACATCATCCACCTTTTCTGATAGCAATCAAGGGCCTCATCTTGAAAAGTGGTTAACTACTTGACACAGAGATCAAGGCACCATCTTTATGTCCTCAGCATTCTATCTCTATTCACCTCAATTCCCAAAAAGGTGTTGTGCTTAGTGAACATTGTGATTGACCTCTCATGTTCTCCTCTTACTATAAATGGCTTTGTAACTTGATTGGATTCAAAATTGTTAAAAGCCTTCTCCCAATTGATCTGATTGAAAGCATAAGAGGTGAGGGCCCTTAAATGAATGTCCCCTACATACGGAACTAGGTTGAAATATCTGTCCAGATGCAATAGATACCCGTGAAGGTAAAACTCACACATTAAATGTTGAGTTGGCATGTCATGACTCCTCAGTATTCAGAGGAATTGTACACCATATTCTATCTCATAACTAAACTCATTTTTTATGCTTTCCATGCAGAATAAAAGAAAATGTTCATGCAAGAATAAAGAATAACAAGAAGCGGGAGGACAACATGCCATCACCTCTTGCACCAAATTGAACATCTGCTCCTTATCAACATTTAGTTCTTCCACTTGCTTTTCTAGCTGCTCCATTTTGAGTTGCTAATTTGCATGCCTTAATATCATGATATCTATGTGCTCCACATATCCAAAGATGTTTGTGGAGGCTCTTTCCTGAGTTCTCCTAATCTCATTTTTATACTGGGCCGCAGCAGATTTCCAAGTCTACACTTTGGCCATTAAGGCATACTCACGGTCTTCAAAAAATCATTTGACCGAGTCTGTTTGAGTGGCAGTAGAGGTTGTGACTATCTGGTCCACCTATGTTTCTGCTTTGACCCCTACGACTTTCAAATTTTAGCTTGTCGCTTGTATTTATTTATCCGTTTCTTCATTTTGTGCACCTGCTTCCTTAATTTCCTAAACTCCATCTTGAGCCACATGGTCTCCTTATACTACAGCTGATACCTTTTCTTGAGTGGGAGTATTCGTTGTTCACAAAGCTCTGCCCATTCTTGCTTAACCTGTATTTCCTCCGTTTCGATAGTTGGAGGTAAATCCCCTGGGACAGCTTCTACTGTGCCGACTGTCGGGTTTTCTTCCACTGCTTTCTTTTCTTTGATTATCTCGTGCTTCACGACCTTCTCGCTTGGTTGCTCCTGTCGGGACCGCTTCACTTGGTCCCTCCTCTTTGCCAACAGCTATTTCTTCTTCATGCGCGCTCACCGTGATTGGTGATGCCCTGGCAAGATACTCTCTTGCTAATGTGCCTATTGGAATCCCTTCCAGTTCCCCAGCCTTGGGGACCTCTGTCTCTTTTCCCTTTTCAGGCTCTAAAGTGCTTGTTGCCTAAGAAGAATCCACCCCACACAGTTGTGGCCTCTGAGATAAATTCAAAGCCATAGGAATGGTGAAATCTTCTTCTCCTTTATGTTGAGGCAAACGAGTTACCCTCGCTCCTCGTGGAATAGAGAAGAAGAAGGAGAAATGGAACTAGTCTTCAATGTTTGGTCCCGAAGTCGACGTTGATTCTTGTGGGTCAGCATTGACCTCATGCCCTAGTTCTCCCAGCGCTTCCTCCATGGGTCCCATGGTTTCCTCAGCTCCGAGCCCCTCTTGTCCCTATTCCTCCTCTTCCATGGGTTCTCTGGTTGAAGTGATCATGACCTCTTCTTCAATCGGATTATCCTCCTCCATCAGCTCCATGGTGGTAGGAGATCCTTGTGGGGTACCCTCAGTCAAAATATCGACCAATTCGCCCACTCTTGCCTATTGTGGGCCTACCTATGGTAACCATGCTATCAACTTGCTCTGCCTGTCCCACAGGCAAGGCTGGTTCTTGTGGGATAGCCTCAGCCATGGTACTAGTGGGCATCTCTGTGTCAACCTCCATATCTTCCATTGACTCCACAATTCAGCTTGCTCTTAGGGAGCCATCTCTTCTTCAAGTTCTTCATCTTCCATCTCCATCTCTTCCAACTCCTCCTTGTCAACATACTTGCCATCTTCTACATCTTCCTCCACAGCTTCAGGTTCATCTGCCCTGGCGGCCACAGCGGCTGCTATTTCTTCCTATGTGGAATCCCGAAACAGTTCTCATGGAATCAGGATCCATCTGATGGAATTCATTACTAACAATTGAACCAACCCATGGTGAATGATGACCGCCAATACCTATTGCGACCCTTGAGCCAAATGTGGCATTAAGTGAAGGCTCCTTAGTAGAAAATATGTCACATTCATTGAAAATGCTTCTGCCTGTGGAAATCGCAGGTGAGCTAGTATGCGGAGACGGTATTTTAAGATGGTGGAGTATCTTCCTTCGCAAGTCATATATTTTATGACAAACTTTACTACTCCTCCCCATGGATGTGGTAGCGAAGTTCTGTCATATCCCCGACCCTTCTGCGTGATACTTTCTCCTGCTTGTAGAAAGGCCTCAAGGAATTCTTGAAGGGCATTTCTTCTCAAAAACCATCATTATTTGACTTGAGGAAGCCCACTGACTTCCGCGATGGTTTCCTCTGTCATAGGGATTTCAATTCCACGGACCCGAGAGCCTCCTTCTCCCAATTTTAATGCAAATTCAACCGTGATTTCTTCATTTGACCCTCTCAACTTATCTGAATAAACATCCCAGCCTGGGTTCTCAAAAACCTGCCACACCTCCCAATTGGTCCAAGCTTTCATTGCATCCTCAGGTTCATGTTGCATAGATCAGCCACCCATTGCTATAGAGGCAGAATCAATGTGACAACTACAGTTGGCTAGCAAGGGAGAGTGACAGGGCTCCAAAATGTTGGCATCTGAAATAACGTCACGGCTGCTTTTAGGGACAACGAATGAAATAGTACTGGTACATTCAAAAATGATGACAGATTATGGTGGTACTATTAGATATTTCGGGAATTTAATGTAGCATGTTGGGAAGGTGGCTGATATGACACTGCGCGTACAAATACGAATTCCAACACATCAAAGGTATGATTACAGAGTATCGAAATCATTAGATTCTGTTAGGTGAGGATCATGTATCATGAATGCCTTTCGAGGTACGTTGTCATTCATTATGAAGGCTCCCCCCCCCCCCCAAAAAAAAAAAAAAAACTTAATTACGGCCGTACACAGCACGTTTTAATGTCCTTTTTGGAATATTTAATTAAATCCATAAAATTGATGGAGATGTACCTGTGGACCTACCTTATGGTGGAGTAGCAGCAAAAAGATCTCTGACGGAGTAACTACAACAACAAATAATAGCAACTACAAGTAACAGCACAACGAGTAACATCACAGGGAGTAACAACAACAACAAGTAATGGCAATAGTGAGCAACGACAGTTACGAAGTAATGTCACTAGCAGAGTAAAGACAATGGCAGAGTAACAACAGTTACGAGTAACAACACTGGTGGAGTAATGGTAGTTGCAGAGTCATCGCACTGGCGAAGTAACAACAATTGTAGTTACGGAGTAACGACACTGCCCGAGTAACAAAAAATTGTGGAGTAACAGCACCGGTGGAGTAACAGCACTGGCGGAGTAATAGCAGTTGTGGAGTAACAACATCTGCAGTGTAATGGAAATTGTGGAGTAACAACAGTGGCAGAGTAACAGCAATGGAGTAACGACAGTTACAAAGTAAGAACACTTAGTGACACAAACCAGTGAAATAACAACAACATCTTAATAGTAGCAGCGCTGGTGGAGTAACAGCACCGAGTGTTACATTTATCCTAGCCATATTTCTTTGTTATTCCTACAAAATACAAACAAGTAATAACCACACACACACACACACAAACATATATATATATATATATATATATATAGATGATTTATTTATTTATTTATTTTTTAGAGCAGAGTGAGAGTGTCCTTTATTCCAATAACCATTAGATCAGATGAATCAAAGAGGTGTTTGACAAAGGCATCTTTAGAGGCTAGACAGTGGTATAGTTTTAGATGGTTCCCATTTACTAAGAATGAGGTATGATTCTCATCTATTGTAATTAGTCTGACCGTTCCATTGTTGAACACTGTGACTACTTGGTATGGTCCCATCTAGTTAGTGTGAAGCTTGCCTTTGAAATCCTTAAATCAAGAGTCGTACAGTAATGCCTAATCCCCCACATGAAACACCTTAGTTTTGATAAATTTATCGTGCCATTTCATTCTCTGCTTTTGAACAGTAGTAGTCTTTTGGAAAGCTACTGATCAAATCTTGTCTAACTCATTCAGCTATTCCAGTTAGTGTTTTAGTGCTTCTGATAGATCTAGTCCTACTTCTAGAGCTATTTTTAGTGTACTAATCTCAAATTCCACCGGAAATAAGGGGGATTTCCCATAGACTAATTTGAATGGAGAAAACCTAGTTTTGTTCCGCCATGTTGTTCTGTATGCCCATAAAGCTTCTGGAAGTTTCTATGCCCAATCCCGGTGATGACTTGCTACTATCTTTGTCAAAATATTTTCCAATACCTTGTTTGTGCTCTCTACATGCCCATTCGCCTGTGGGTGATAGGGAGTTGTTACTCTATGTTTGAACCCATATTTCTGCAACAATTTTCCTTCATATGAGCTGTGAACTGTGATCCTCCATATGATACAATTTCCCTTGGAGTACCGTACTGGGAAAAGTTTTCTTCCAAACAAAAGTGTGCCACTGCTTGCTCTGTTTCTCTCGTGACCGCTCTGGCTTCCACCCATTTACTTACATAATCAATGCAAACTAGGATGTAAGATTTCTGATGAGAAGGTGAGTTGAAGGGTCCAACAAAATCGATGGCCCATTTCTCAAATGGTTCAAGGACTATCTGGGGTTGAAGAGGCATTTCATTTGCTTTCCCAAGTTGTCCCATCCGCTGACAACTATCACACCTTTGAACATAATCCCGAGCATCACAAAAGATGGAGGGCCAATAATATCCCATTTGTAGCACTTTGTGACCTGTTCTTTTGTCTGCAAAATTTCCTCCACAAGGTCCATCATGTGCAACCTTTAAGATCTCATAAATATCATCTTTTGCCACATGACGCCGAATATGTTGGTCAACTCCTGTATGGAAGAGATATCCTACCACTCATGAATATTAGGTGCTCTGGTGAATGATCTTCCTTTGCTCCTTATATGATAGATGACGAGGCATCTTTCCTATATCAAGATAATTAGCAATATCTGCATGCCACAAAGTTTTAGCCGAAACTGCAAAAAGATGCTTATCTAGAAAATCATATTCAATTGGTGTGTTCTTACCATCATGTTCTATCCTAGATAAGAAATCTGCAACCACATTGTCCTTCCCTGGTTTATCTACTATAGTAATATCAAATTCCTGTAGTAGCAACAACCATCTTGTAATGCGACCAGAGGTAACAGGTTTGTTCATTAAATACCTAATAGTTGCATGATCAATATGCATAAAACTAGGATACCGGGTAATGTAGTGCCAAAATTTGTTGATGGTGTAAATGACAGCAAGGAACTCTTTCTTAGTTATTGTGTAGTTTAATTTAGCAGGAGCCAAATTATTACTAACCTAGTCGACTACGTAGGGTACTATATCCTCTTGTTGTCCCAATACTGCACCAATTGCTGTTTGAGAAGCATTCATATGAATGTGGAAAGGTAATGCCCAGTCTGGACCTCTAAGGATTGTAGCACTGTAGACCAATTCTTTAAATTTTGTAAAGGATGCATCACAGTCACCTAAACACACAAATTCTGAATCTTTTGTTAGTAATTGAAACAAAGGGTGTGCTACTTTCACAAAATTTTCTATGAAACGCCTGTAATAACCAGCACAACCAATGAAACTGCATACCTGTGTGGGCATTTTGGGTGTTGGGAAGTGCAAAATTATCTTTATTTTCGTTGGGTCCATCTTGATTCCTTCAGCTGAGAGAAAATGTCCCAAAATGATTGCCTCTTCCATCATCATATGGCATTTTACTGTACTCAGAGAGACATGTGCTTGTATAAACCTTTCAAGAACTTTTTCTAAATTTTTCAGCCCTTCTAAAAATGAGTCCCCTTATGGAGTAAATTTATCCATATAAATTTCAACATTGTCATCTATCAAGTCAGAGAAGATCCCCAGAATTTCCATCTAGAACGTTACAGGAGCATTACACAGGCCAAAAGGGAGGACCTGGTATGCGAATGTTCCCCAAGGGCATGTGAAAGTGGTTGTGTCCTCATCCTCAGGAGCTATCTGAATCTAGTTATATACACTAAACCCATCTAGAAAAGAGAAAATCTTCTTGCCAGCCAATGTGTCCAAAACTTGATTAATAAATGGCAAAGGAAAATGATATTTCTATGTTTCCTTATTTAACTCTCGATAATCCACGCAGATCTGCCATTTGCCATTTTTCTTGGGGACCATTACTAATGGTGAGACCCACTGGCTCTTTGAGATAGGGTAGATAAAAGCTGTCCAGTAATTTCTGAAGCTCTTTTTTCACAAAATTTTTCAACACAGGGTTCATTCTTCTCTGGGATTGTCTTACAGGATGACAATCTTCCTTAATATATATGTGATGGGTACATAAGTTGGCAGGAATCCCTTTCATATCTAAATAATCCCAGGCGAAGGCTTCTTTATTCTTTCGAAGGACATCTACAAGTTGCTTCTTCTGGGATTTTGACAATTTTGGATTAATATTCAGGGTTTTTCCTAGGTCTAACTCCACTTGAACACTTTCATGAGGTGCATCAACAGGTGGTTCCTCTAATCCTCCCACTGTTTCGATAATTTTTTTGAGTCTCACAGCTTAGGATAGATTCTAGGATTGGTCGGTTTGGCTCTGAAACAGATCAAGGATGATCCATGAAGGAAGTGACTACATCATCTTCTGATTCCATTTTCAATAGAAGGGCCTGCCCAATAGTGAGGACTGGTCTCACTTCCTCATTTTCCATTTCAAGCTCTTTCCTAGCTAAAATTTTCTTGCCACCTGCTGGCTTTATGGATGGATTTGGTTCTACAGGTGGATATAACACTAAATTCTTAGTGTTATGCCCATTATAAATAACCATGTTCCCTGAACGACACCCAATGTAAGCATCCACAATAGACAACCATGGTCTACCCAAAATCAAAAGATGACCACCCGCTAAAGATTGCGTATGTAATACCAAGAAATCTATGGGATAGTGCCACGAATCCACTGAAATTGTTACGTCTTCAAACTTCCCTATAGGTTTAACTGTAGACTGGTCTGCTAATTCCAATACTATAGGTGTATGTTTCAAATTACGAAGGCATAGCACATGCATGGTTTTAGTGGTAGTGACATTGATGGAAGCACCCAGGTCTACCAACACATTTGTAATCTCTACTCCATTAATCTGCATTTTCAAAATCAGGTTCCGTGGATCTCCATATTTCTCTGGCATTGATTTTCCCATCATGAAGTCCAATAATTTTCCCATAACATGAATAGCGAGGGGGTCTTTAGATTTCTTTACATGTTTATTTGAACAATATTCCCTAAGAGTCTTTGCATATATTGGCACATCCTTCATAGCTTGTAGCAAGGGAATTTCAACAAATAAGTTCTGCAATTCTCCTAATAAATCAAATTCAGCTTGAGGGCTTCGTTTACTCATAATTAGTCTCTATGGGTAAGGTGGTTCAAATTGATGTTGTTTCACAAGGGCCACCTAGTTTCTATCAATTTTTTTTGGCTCTTTACTAATTGGTTCTACCTCCTTACCTTCACTATCAAGTTGTTTAATAATAACTGGAGGAGGTTGAACATTAATTGTTTGCCCTGATCACAGATTCATTTCATACAACTATGTAGTGGAGATACTATATGAAGGCAGGTTAAGAACATCAGCTTGATGAGATCCCTTATTGTTAGGGTTACGGTTAGGTTGCATTGGAAGCTGAGGAAGGGTAGGCTGGTTACCAGGAGGCACATTAGAGGGAAATTGGAGTTGCTATTGTGGCATCTGCTAGAGAAACTACCCAGGAGAGGATCCTCACCAAGTTGGAGCCCAAGGAGAGCTCGTACTGGCATGAGAGTTCCACTGCTGCCAACGTGGAAACTGGTATTGTGACCACATGGGGGGATAAGGCATGGTTTGAGGATTCATGTTAAAATTATTGAAATACTGAGATGGATCTAGGTACATACTTTATTTCCCATCGGTGGTCGAGGCTGCCTAGACCCCATGTCCTCTCCCGTCCCTTGAAATACTACTTTCAGGCCTGGCAAGGAGGGGCATGAGCTTGTTGCATGGTTGAGCTCATAGATTGCACATTCCTCTATGGAGTTTAGTGGGCATTCCCTTTCCAGATGCTTCTTCCTGCACTTTAGGCAAAATATCGCGATGGTCCTGTCTAGTTCCAGCTACTTCTGTTTTACTTGTAGAGTATCCATCTGTGCCGACAGAGTGCTAAGGGTATCTGTCCTCAAGTTGTCTAGCAGATTTCCAATTTCTACCTTTGTAACACCCCCGCCAGCCCCCTTTTCTTTGCTAATACTTTGTATATTTCTTGCAAGCCCCCTTGAGCACTGAATGCATAGTTCACAAATAGTTTCTAAGCTTTCCTTGGAGATGTCTCCCATTCCTACAATGTTCAATAGTTCCATCGAGTCCTCACGAAAAGCCCAGAGGAGGATAATTTTTAGAATTTCCTTAACCAGGTCAGAGTGACTTGACCTTTGTAAGGTGTAGTTGAACCTTTCCACACAATCTTCCAAGCTCTCATCTTATTTTTTTGTGAACTTGAACAGTTCCTCCTTAATGTTCCAGGATTTACAGTAATCCTAGTATTTTTCCAGAAAAAATTTTCTGCATATCGTCCCATGTGGAAATAGATTTTCCTCCAAGGCCCATGAACCATCATAGAGCTATTCCCTTTAATGTAGAAGGGAAAATCTTTAACCTCTGGGCATCCATTTTGTAGTCGTACCTTCAACACACTATGTCAAACTCAAATAGAAATATGTGAGGGTCTTCTGAAACAAGCCCGTGAAAGTTTGGTAAGATTGGCGATGGAATAGGCTTTGTGGCGCACCATCTCCCAGATCCCCAATTGGGAAATTGATGGTGGAGGTTGTCGGAGCCATAAATATCTTCCAATAATTGCTGGGAATTTCAACAGGTTCTATGGAAGATGGCTGAGGATTCCTTACCACTCGGATTCGAGTTGCTTTAGCAGCATTTCCCTGGTCCCTTGGTGATCCCAGTACCTCCTCATTTCGTTCTCATATGTCCTGGTGGCTTGATGTCGTGGCTATAACCTCCTTTCCCTTTCTAGAGCAGTCTGACCCTATCGATGTTCTACTTGCGACCTCTTCCTCTGCTATCACCAGCATAAGGTTATCCTAGTCAGGTCTACTACTGGATGTTTCTTCCACTGCTAGACGGACATGTTGTGTTGAATCACCAAAGAATGGTGTAGACAACACTGGTTGATCTACAAATTGTCCCTCAGACTTCACTCTTTGTGCCTTTGGTCTCACAACTACACGAGAGGATGCTTTTGTTTCAACCTTTGCTATGATTTGCTGAATATAGGTTTTTCTTCCAACATCTAGCCCTCCCCTCTTTGGGGCTCTCCCTCTACCCCTCTTATTTGGTTCTTTGTTCATACAAAAGTTCGTATGATGGAAGGTCTTGGTATGAACTTACAATGCTTTCAATCTTGGAGTAAGGTGTCAAAGGACCATTCCTTCCCCAAGATAAAAGAACTTAGAAAAAGAAAGGCAGCTAAAAAAACAAAATTATAGGGTTTTAGGCCCTGAGTATGGCATCAAAGGACTCCTCCCTCCCCGAGACCAGAAACAAAACACGAAACTTGAGAAGACCTAATACTTCTAGATTTGAAGTAGGGTGCCAAAAGACTTGTCCCTCCCTAGGGTAAAATCTACGGTTTCCATAAAATCACACAAAGGGATTAAAAGAAATAAATCTAACTCAGGACCTAGAGTAGGGCGTCAAAAGACTCTTCCATCCCTAGGACAAGAGAGTGGCCCAAAATCAAATGGAAAAGAAAAAATAAACAAGTGAAAAGAACACCTACACTTAGGACATGAAGCAGAGTGAGAAAACTTGTTCTCTCCCTAGGAAAAGAGATTGACCCTCTAGTTGGTCTGGATCATTATTTTACACATTGTTAGCCTCCCCAGAAATGGCACCAAAATCTTGGTGTCCAGTTATGAATGAATGATTCACCCTATTTTGACATTAATTTATCAATCTGGGTGCGTATCCTTTCAAGGCAATGCGCAAGGTATATGCAGTCACAAAAGTGAAATCCGTTCCGACCAAGGATTCGTGGTTAAGATTCAGAATGTGGCTGTAAGATTAATCTAACTACAGAACTCCAGAAATAATTACAAGAAGTAAAGAACTATAATAGCAAGCATAAACTAATAAATAACACACACACAAAGATGCAACACCTCATTAGAAGAGCGGGCCCAGGTCTCTGATCAAGGCCATGTTAGTCACAAAGAAGATTAGAACAACAAAACAGGTGATATTTTATTAATCTATAACAAGTTATTAAAATATTGATGGCGGAATCCCCATTTACAGGAACAATCTGTCTTTTATACACATCACAGGAGAACAACAAGTCTCCCTGAAACATGATAACCGCATATTCAGAAATATACATCAGTTGGAACAACACCAACACCAGTTAACCGAGATCAACAAAAAGGCCCAAGAATAGTTTCATGGAATTGTGACTCCAACTACGCGGCCTTCTTATGGCTGGTCATTACCAGATTTGTTGTGAGATGTTGAAGCAAGGGTTCCTGTTCTCCAAGCTGCGGTCAAACATTCAATTTAGTGTTGCAAATAGATAAGACTCCATGACTTTAATTCATTAATTAAATGATTCCAATCAGAGAAGTCAGGGGTAAATACCTTGTAAGTTTAGCATAGCAGCATGGGTAAATAAGTACAAAAAGGTCAAAAAGGATGATAGAAATGGACAGAAAGATAGCTCGATTTAGTGCGCAACATGGACCAACCTACTGAAACTAACGTTTGAGGAATTGGTCCTTGAAAGGAGGATTATCAATCCTCCCATCAAGTGATTGCAAATGATAAGTGTGTTAGCCATGTTTCTCATGGATCAGTGCCATTCCAATGGGCTTCACTACCGAAACCTGGTGGCAATCCAAAAAACCTTCAAGTAAAGACCACACCATTATCTTAGGTACTGTGTGCAGCATGGGATTAGATGATGGTATGGGGTAGTTGTTTTTATTCTAGGAAGGATTCAAGCTTCTGAAGTCAATGCGTAAGTGGATCTTCCTAGATTTCTTACATGCAGGATTCAAACTAGAAAACCAAGTAGGTTAATGAACTTTACAAGTCATCCATACACTTTAAATGTTATGGAATCTTTTCGGTGAAAGGAGTGCAAACAACAAGTATCGCTTACATGTTCTTTACTACAATGGCTTGTCTCCTCCTTTACTTGGAATCTCATGTTAGATTGCTTGCATGTAGTGGGTAGTCAGGTTATCATCTACTCTTGTAGACCCATCCCAACATTGTTCGATCAAGCCGTCAATGACTTGCTGTTGCTGTATTGTGTAGCTTGTACCGAGGTTGGCCATCTTTGGATCATGGTAGATTCCCAGGTTGCTTTGTTCATTCATAGTGTCATCCTTCGTTTGTTCAGCATGAGTGATTTAGCATCATTGTTTGTGACTTCAAACTTCAAAAAGCTTGAAATCATGAATAGTCCATTGTTTTGGATGACTAAGATACACTCGGTCCTTGATCCATCATGTGTTCTTGATTTGTCAAGACTCATGGCCGACAGCTTGTCTGTACATGGAACATTTGGCATGTTGGTACTACTACTACTACCATTGTTTCTACTACTACTCCTATCAAAAATACAAATTGTACAAGTTTCATTATCATCATTTGGGTGAGCAAGGAGTCCCAACTACTTGTCTGATGAGGTTGGAGTTGGTCGTGCAAGATAACAGTCCAATGTCTTTTCCAGGAGGCAGTTTCCAAACATGAGTTCTGCGAAGGCCAATGGTTCGTTCTCACCATTAAGGGGAGTGACATTGTGTTTCATATACCTCTCTGATAACACCTAGATTTGGTTTCATATTGCCTTGTACAAAAGCCACATGTGAGACCAGTCTATAGCAAAATATCCATCTGGATTGTTGGACCAGTCTTTGCTGAGAAGCAGGCCATATGATTCTGATATGTCCACAACAACTATGTTGATGCATTTTTGGACTCGACTGTCACGGGATAGTTAAATAATCATGTCTTGTAGTTCACCAACGGTTGGTATTGATGTTCTATCAAGTTGGATGATTCTCGCGGATGTTTCGCTCCATCGTGCATTGACCTTCTTAGATGTTGTGCTAGAATCAACTAAGAAGTTGTGGACATTGTAGTTGAAAACTTCAATTGAAAGTAGGAATGGGGGAAAACCTGATTTTTCTTCTTCCATCTCGAGTGTATTGAGCACAGTGGATAGTGATTCGGGAGGTTTGCATGCTCCCTTTCTAGTAGAGACCACATTGTTTGTTGTTTTTTTGTCCTAATGCGCATAGTAGGATAGCTTGTTGACTCTGGACTTTGGCTAACTCGAACAAACTAATGTTTTCTTGAGTTTCCTTCATGTCATCGATGATGTTGTAATCCAAAGGTAGTAGACTCACCGAGGTGTCTAGGGTGGAATGGGTGTTCATGCTGTCCGGCAGAGTGTTCTCCAACTTGTTTCTCATGAATGTATTCTTATCCATCGTTGTCTTCCCATACTTTCTTTGTGTTTGTTTCTTGTAGGTAGCCAATTGATCATCCTTCTTTATCAGTTATCTAACTTTCTCTTACATCTCCCCAAGTGTAGGGGGATACCCTTTACTTCTAATATTGTAATGATCATTTCGTTTTCGGGGATACTTCTCGGTGTTCATCTTCGATATTACTTGTGAGCACTGATACACGTTCACCACATGCCCAAAACTTGGTGCTTCATCAATTGAAACCTCTTCGTTATCATCAGTGTCTTCTAGCTACTCTTGTATGTTTCCATCCACATCGAGTGTATGACTACAGATAGAGGTAACAACTTTCTTCGAATTTGAATAAGGGTTCTCGAGATGAAACTCTTCGTGGAATGAGCATAAATTAGGATCAACGCATTGCTCGAGTTGGAATAGAGGCTTCTGCACAAATTTGGAACTGAACTGGTTGTTGATTGATCAGCTGGTTGATGAACTACTTGCATATCTCTATCTGGGAGGTGACTGCTCACAAATGTGTCCGTCTTTCGTTGCTTGAGTTTGAACATTTCGGCGGTCAAGTTCTTGACAAGGCGAGTGAGGGTCTCAATATCAGTTGTTTCCTTGTCTCTACCCTTGCTCATCGTTGCTTGGGGATTTTTTCTTACAACCTTGAATTCTTTCGTTGATTCATCATCCTTGATGACTCTGATTGTGTGCAAGTCTTTTTCAATGGCAATATCTTCTTCGTAGCTTTCTAAAAGTGTTGGCTTCGCAACTCACTTGATGAACTGCACAATGGTGGTTGGAAGTGCAGACGTGTAACTGTCAACAACGATGGGGTCATGAGGTTTGGTGTCTACTGTGAATTTGTTCAAAATATACAAACCTCTGATTGAAGTCTTTCACTTTCTCTTTTCCCTCAATCTTGGGGTTTCCCAATTCTTTGAGTAGCATGGATGGGGTCTTGTCATTAGAAAACCTTTCAAGGAACATACATTTGAAAGAACCCCAATTTTGTATGGTGTTGGGTGGAAGGCTATGATACCAAGCAGCCGCATGGCCATCCAATGTGCATGGAAACAATCTACATGCTACGTCATCATAACGTACCTCAAGGGTCTATAACTATAGGTATAATTTGTCTAAGTGGTCTTCTTCCTTCACCATGTTTTCAGGGTTAAACTTGATCATTCTCTACACTCGCTTCAAGAACTTGTTGAGAATAGACAGGAGAGTCAATGGTCCCTAAGTCATTCATTCATGACTTGGGTCAGCCATCTCTTCATCGTATTCGTCCTCTTCCACTCCTTTGGAGTATGATGGTTTCGAATATGAGTCTATAGATTTGTCTCTGCCTCCACCACCTTCACTTCCTTCCCCTCCACCTCCTATAATGGATTTTGATCCCAATATCACAAGAGTTCCTTCTTCATCCTCAAGGAATGTTGGAGGTTTCTCTCTATCTTCAATAGCTTCTTCCAAAATTTCAAGAGTTGTAAGGACTTATTCTTCCACCGATGATACAACAACTCCTGTGGGAGTGGCTTATGGTTTCTTAGATGTGTGTGGAAGATGTTGTATGACTTGATTTAGTCCCACTACTTTTGCGAACTGGCGAGCGATGGGACAGACAGAGTGAAATTGTTGATATGAAATATCTTGTTCAATTTTGGGAGGTAAGGAGTAACCAACTACCGAGTCGTGAGAGAGGGGGTGTGAGTTACTGCCTTGATCAGATGGTTCATGAGTCAATTTCAGGGGAATTTCAGCCATGTACAACTAGGGGCCCTCCTTCTAGTGCTAGAAATGTTGACGGTGCGAGACCCACCAACATTCAGGGGCTCATCCCATATGAAGTCCAACTAGACCTCACATAGTTTGGTGTGGGAGTCCCATCTGGTATGATGGCCTGGTTTCCATTGTCTTAAGGATTTGCCTCAACCATTGCTTCTCATCATAGGAGAGTGGTCTTCTTTTCCTTTGGGAAGTGAGGTTGACATTCCAGGTGAGTGTAAGTGTACTTGTGCCAATGGTTCTTTCACTATGAGGGGAAGAGAGTGAAGGTGACTTCCAGGTTGAAAGGGATTAGCCCCAACTTGGGTAGGAACACACACCACAAAAGGACATACATAGCTTCCAGTGGAGAGGTCCATTAGGATATGGTAGTCACAACATACAAGGTAAGATAACATGTACAGCACTCATGGATCAGTCCAAACGAGTGAAACAGTTGTTACAACAAGGCTCGTGTGAAAGGTTTGTCTAATTTTCGGGAGAGCAGTTGACATGGATGGAACAACATTAACAGCATATACAACACATTTTCGTTAATAGATTATGCATTACAACAAATAAATCAGTTCAGATGTAGAAAACAGGTTAAAGAAACATGCATTACAAGTGTTAAAGATCAGTCTTACAATAAATACAATACATGTGTTAAAACATGATGGCCTATTGATAAGCTTCTGAATTAAGTGCATGTTCCAAGACACATCATTACACCATACATCACCAGCCGCATCAGTGGGGCATTGGAGCCACTACTTACTCATCAAAGAAATGATTATAGAATCTCTTGGCTATATGGGAGGAGTTGAGGTGAAAAGTCCTTTCATGTACAAATGAGGGGGGTATTTATAGCCAAGGGTGAAATTGACCCTTGTGGTTGTTTGACTACACTCATGACCATTAGCCTTCCATGAGTTTTCAACTTACATGACTCTATCTTCAACAAGTGGGTCTCTTGGAATTCCATGTTACATCACATTGATTGACAACAAGCCCATAGTGGAGATGTGGGCAACATGACTCATGACTTGAATCAACATGAATTAACATGACAATGATGGTACATTCGTGTTGATATTATAGTGCATGTCAAGCTACAGTGCTATTGGGTAATGGATGTCTTCATGGTGTATCATAGCTTCACCTCCATATGACGAAGTGCACAAAGTCTTTGATGGTCCTTGGTTCGCTTGATTTAATCTTTAGGATGTTGTTCCTCACTTTCATGCTTAGAGGCTTGATAAGCTCAATTGTTCACAAAGGTGCATGTTCACCACGTTCATCCACTTTGCATGCTTCATTCATTCGTTCGTTGGTGAACCTATCCATCTGCATGTTCTCCCCTTGCTCAACCCATTCGTCGTCTTGACATGTTTTTTGGTGTACCTGTACCTACAGTCTCTCATGACAAGATGAAATCAAATGCAAAACCTCCTAGTCTACTATGACACATGATCGTTTCGGATGAATGTTACTAGGAGAGGTAGCAAGGTTTCAAGGCAGGATGATGGCTCTAGGCACTATTGATGAAAATTGTACAAGAGTCACACAGTAATGGAGACGAGAAATTTGAGTCAACAGTGATTATTTGCAAGGTCTAGCTCAACTAAGAGGAAAAATTACGGAAATTTTGGGAGGGACAGTCCAGGTTATAGGAGGGCAAGGCAGACATGCACTATGAATTTTTTGGAACGAGCAATTAGCAGGGGCTGGACAACTAGATTTGCACAATTTTCTAGAGGAACAAGTCAGGTTGCATGAAGGGCCAACAGGCTAGGATTGCACAGTTTTCTGGGGGAATTCCTGGTAGAATTGCAAAAAAAACTACGCAATTCCTAGAGGGAACTTCCAGTTGGCTATTGGGGTCACTCACATCCAGAAATATGCAATTCCTAGAGGGAACCGCCAGTTGGCTACTGGATTCACTAGCAACCAAAACTATGCAATTCCTAGAGGGAACTGCTATTTGGCTACTAGGGTCACCAGTAGCCAAAACTACACAATTACCAGAGGGAACTAGTACTTGTCTTCTCAGTCACTGGTAGCAGAAGCTGCCCAATTCCTAGAGGGAACTAGCAGTCTACTGATAGGAGTTACTATCAAGAAAATGCACTAAGGATGGTAGGTAGGCATGTTAATCATCTCTGCACAATTTATGAGTTGAGCTGACTGATGGGTAGCAGAAGGCCTGCTCATGAAAAATGCACAATTTCTTGAACGAGAATTCGGTTTACTATTCAGATGACTAACTGGGAAAACTAAGAAATTTTCTAAAGCAGACAGGGACAATCACTTCTTGTCTTTCCGGCCTGTCTACGCAATTTCCTCAGTTAGTTGAATGGGTGAGGTCATTGGCCTCTAAGCAATTTTGAGAGGAGTTAGTCTCAGGGTGATTGCAGGGTCAGACTGTCTGGGTGGCCAACATGACAGTTGATTGAATTTCTTATGGGAAGCATAGGTTCAAAAGGATAGCTTGGTGCTTCTGCATTGCTCTTGATCACAGTCGATTGAGTCAAAAGTAGGGTGATGGTATGGTTGTCAATGGGGAGTCTGGTCATCAAAACTTCAAAAAAAATGACTAAGTGTGTGAACATTCAAAAGATGCATAGGTGATCATACGAACACACACTTGCATGACTTGACGACTTAACGACCAATCCAGAGACAGATGTTCAACATGAGTGACTAATGGTGCAATTGACAAGCGCGACACTCGTGATTGATCGTTCATTGATCGACATGACACTTGCAAGACAATGAATGTGACTTCATGTGTGAGTGCGACATATTCTTTCATGGAAAACACACCATACACATATGAAGCAAAAACTTTGAGCATAACTAGAACACGGTCACAAGCATGACTTAGACATCATCATGAAGAGACTTGAATGAAATGAACAAGAAAGGTGGATGTCAAGACTCACACAATCTCACGGAGTGAACCCGACTGTGTGAAGTTATCAAGTGAATCTCTTCAAGGGAGGCTCCTAAATTAGTGCAGCCCAAAATTTTGGAGGGTGGTTGTAGCTGCTACAACACTAGAAATGTTGACCATGCTAGACGCACCAACATTTAGTGGATCACCCCTGTATGAAGTCCCAACTAGACCTCACGTTGTTTGGTGGGGGATTCCCATCCGGTATGATGACCCAGTTTCCATTTTCTTAGGGATTTGCCTCAACTCTTGCTTGTCAGCACAAGAGAGTACTATGCTTTGTCTTCAGGAAGTGAGAGGAAGAGAGTGAAGGTGAGTTCCAAGTTGAAAGGGATTAGTCCCAATTTGGCTAGGAACACACAAAACAAAAGGACATACATAGCTTCTGGTAGAGCAATCCAATCAAATGTAGTAGACACCACATACAAGGTAAGTTAACACGTACAACACTCACGGATGAGTCCAAATGAGTGCAATGGTTGTTACAGAAAGGTTCATGTGAAAGGTTTGTCTGATGTACGCAAGAGTGGTCGACACAGATGGGACAACATTAACAACATATACAACACATTTCCTTTTAATATATTATGCATTACAACAAATGAATCAGTTCAAATGTAGAACACAGGTTAAAGTAATATGTATTACAAGTGTTAAAGATCAGTCTTACAACAAATACAATACATGTGTGAAAATGTGTTCGCATGTTGACGAGCTTATGAATTAAGCGAAAGATCCAAGACACATCGTTACACCATACATCACTAACCCTGTCAGCAGGCTGTTGGAGCCACTACTTACTCCTTAAAGAAAATATTACAGACACTCTTGGCTATGTGGGAGGAGCTGAGGTGAAAATTCCTTTCGTGTACAAATGAGGGGGGTATTTATAGCCAAGAGTGAAACTTACCCTTGTGTTTGTTCAACTACCCTCACGACCGTTCAACTTCCATGAATTTCCAACTCTATTTTCAACAAGTGGGTCTCTTAGACTTCCACGTTAGATAACATTGATTGACAACAAGCCCATATTGGAGATCTCAGCAACATGACAAATGACTTGACTCGATATCACTTAACATGACAATGCTGGTACATTTGTGTTGTTGTTGGAGTGCATTTCAAGCTACAGTGTTGCTAGGTGATGGATGTCTTCTTGGTGTATCATAGCTTCACCTCCACATGACAAAGTGTGTAGAGTCTTCGATGGTCCTTGGTTCACTTGATGAAGCTTTAGCATGTTGTTCCTTGCTTTCATGCTGGAAGGCTTGATAGGCTCAGCTATTCGCAAATGTGCGTGTTCGTCGCGTTCATCCACTTCGCATGCTTCATTCGTTCGTCCATTGGTGAACTTGTCCATCTGCATGTTCTCCCTTCATTCATCCCATTCGTTGTCTTGACATGTTTGTTGGTGTACCTGTACCCGCAGTCACTCATGATGAGGTGACATCAAATCCAAAATGTCCTAGTATACCATGACACATGATCATTTTGGATGCAGGTGACCAAGAGAGGCAGCAAGGTTATAAGGTGGGATGATGGCTTTGGAAACTACTGATGAAAAATGAGAAAGAGTTATTGAGTGATGGAGACGAGAAATATGAGTCGACAGTGACTGTTTGTGAGGTCTGGCTCGGATGGGAGGAAAAATTGCAAGAGTGCTACTAGAAGCTGCTAGCAGGGAAATGCACTGAGACCGGGAGGTTGGCATGCTAATCATCTCTGTGCAATTTCTGAGTTGAGCTAATTGATGGGTAGTAGAAGGCCGACTCGTGGAAACTACATAATTTCTTGGATGAGTGGCTACTCGACTTTCTAGATGACTGACTTGGAAGAATGCAAAATTTTCTGGAGGAGACAGGGATGAAACTTGGTGTATGTCTGGCCTATCTGCATGATTTCCTCAGTAAGTTGAGTGGGTGAGGTCATTGTCCTCTACAAAATTTTTAGGGGATTCAGTCTCGGGGTGAATGTTGGGCCAACTTTCTAGGTGGCCAACATGAGATTTGATTGAATTCCATGCGAGCAACACAACTTGAAAAGGCTAGCTTGGTGCTTCTGTGTTGTTCTTGTTGATAGTCGATCGAGTTGAAAGCAGGTTGATGGTCTAGTTTTCAATGGGGAGTCTGGTCATCCAAACTTCAGCAAAAATGACTAAGTGTCTGAACAGTCGAAAGATGCATAGGTGATCATACAAACACACACTCGCGTGACTTGACGACAAAACAACCAAACCATCCAGAAACACATGTTCAACATGACTTACCAATGGTGCAAGTGACAAGCACGACACTTGTGATTGATCATTCACTGATCGAGACAATGCTTACATGACAATGAATGTGACTCCGTGTGTGAGTGCGATAGATTCTTTCATGGCGAACACAACATACACATACGAAGTGAAGAGTTTGAGAATAATTAGAACACGGTAGAAAGCATGACTTAGACATCAGCATGTAGAGACTTGAATGTAATGAACATGAAAGGTGGATGTGAAGACTCACATGAGCTCATGGTGTGAACCTGACAATGTGCAGTCATTAAGTGAATCTCTTCAAGGGTGGCTCTGAAATTGGTGCAGGCCAAAATTTTGGAGGGTGGTTGTAGCTGCTACAACATTAGAAATGTTGACGGTGCTGGACCCACCAACATTCAGGGGATCACCCTGGTATGAAGTCCCAACTAGACCTAACACCATTTGGTGTGGGATTCCCATCTAATATGATGGACCGGTTTCCATTATCTTAAGGATTTTCCTTAGCTCTTACTTGTCAGCATAGGAGAGTAGTATGCTTTGTCTTCACGAAGTGAGGTTCACGTGCCTGGTAAGTGTAAGTGTGTTTGTGTCAATGGCTCTTTCACTATGAGGGGAAGACGGTGAAGGTGAGTTCCAAGTTGAAAGGGATGAGTCCCAAGTCGGCTAGGAACACACAACAAAAAATGACATACATAGCTGCCGACGGAGCAGTCCACTCGGATGCCGTAGACAGAACATACAAGGTAAGATAACATTTACAACACTCATGGATGAGTCCAACCAAGTGTAACAGTTGTTACAAAATGGTTCATGTGAAAGTTCTGTTTGATGTCCGACAGAGTATTCGACACGGACGGGATAGCATTCACAGCATATACAACACATTTCCTTTAATAGATTATGCATTACAACAAATGAATCCGTTTAGATGTAGAACAAAGGTTAAAGAAACATGAATTACAAGTGTTAAAGATTAGTCTTACAACAAATACAATACCTATGTGAAAATGTGTTGGCCTGTTGACAGGCTTTTGAATTAAGTGAATGTTCCAAGACACATCATTACGCCATACATCACTAACCCCATCAACAGGCTATTGGAGCCACTACTTACACAAAGAAAATAGTACAGACACTCTTGGCTATGTGGGAAGAGTTAAGGTGAAAATTCCTTTCATGTACAAATGAGGGGGGTTATTTATAGCCAAGAGTGAAACTAACCCTTTTGTTTGTTTGACTACCCTCATGACCGTTCGACTTCCATGAATTTCTGACTTACATGACTCTATGTTCAACAAGTGGGTCTCTTGAACTTCCACATTACATCACATTGATTAACAACAAGCCCATAGCGGAGATGTCAGCAACATGACTAATGACTTGAATCAACATGACTTGACATGACAATGCTGGTACATTCATGTTGCTGTTGAAGTGCATTTCAAGATATAGTTCTGCTAGGTGATGGATGTCTTCATGGTGTATCATAGCTTCACCTCCACATGGAGAAGTGCACAGAGTCTTCAATGGTGCTTGGTTCACTTGATGAAGCTTTAGCATGTTGTTCCTTGCTTTCATGGTGGAAGGCTTGACAGGTTCAGCTATTTGTGAAGGTGCATGTTCGTCATGTTCATCAGCTTCCCATGCTTCATTCATTCATGCATTGGTGAACCTGTACATCTGCATGTGCTTCTTTAATTCATCCCATTCGTAATCTTGACATGTTTTTTGGTGTACTGGTACTTGCAGTCACTCATGATGAGATGACATCAACTCCAATACCTCCTAGTCTACCATGACACATGATCATTTTGGATGTAGGTGACCGGGAGACACAGTAAGGTTGCAAGGTGGGATGATGGTTTCAGTCACTACTGATGAAAAATGTGCAAGAGTTACTGAGTGATGTATATGGGAAAAATGAGTCAACATTGACTATCTGCAAGGTCAGGCTTGACTGAGAGGAAAAATTGGACAAATTTTGGGAGGGACAGTCTCGGTTGTAGGAGGCTAAGGCAGGCATGCTCTGTGCATTTTCTGAAATGAACAGTCAGTGGCGGCTAGACAGCTAGATTTGCACAATTTTCTAGAGGAACGTGCCAGGCTAAATGAGGGGCTAACAAGAAAAGATTGCATAGCTTTCTAGTGGAATTTCCTCAGAGACTGGCAGCCAGAAATGCACAATTCCTAGAGGGGACTTCCTGTTGGCTATTGGGGTCACTAGAAGCCAGAAGTACACAATTCCCAAATGGAACTACCAGTTGACTGTTGGGGTCATCAGCAACCAGAATTATGCAATAGCCAGAGGAAACTACGAGTTGGTTGCTGGAGTCACTAGTAGCCAAAACTGCACAATTCCCAAAGGGAACTTGCAGTTGGTTGCTCAATCACTCGCAGCAGAAACTGCACAATTCCCAGAGGGAACTGGAAGTGTCTTGCTAGGAACTACTAGCGGGGAAATGTACTAAGGCTGGAAGGTCAGCCTGTTGATCATCTCTGTGGAATTTTTGAGTTGAGATAACTGATGGGAAGTGGAAGGCCTACTCATGAAAAATGCACAATTTCTTGGATGAGCAGCTAGTTGAATGTGTGGATGAATGACTTGGAAAATTGTGCAATTTTCTGAAGGTGACAATGATGGTACTTGGTGCTGGCCTCTCTGCATATTTTACTTAGTTAGTTGAGCAGGTAAGGTCATTGTCCTCTGCACAATTTTGAGGGGATTCAGTCCTAGGGTGAATGTTGGGTCCAACTATCCCGGTGACCAGCATGAGAGTTGATTGAATTTCTTGCAGGCAGCACAGCTTGAAAAGACTAGCTTGCTGCTTCTATGTTGTTCTAATTGATAGTTGATCGAGTTGAAAGAAGGGTGATGGTTTGGTTGTCAATGGGGAGTTTGGTCATCAAAACTTTAGCAAAAATGACTAAGTGTGTGAACAATTGAATGATGCATAGGTGATCATACAAACACATACTCGCATGACTTGACGACAAAACAACCAAACCATCTAGAAACACATGTTCAAAATGACTTACCGACAGTGCAAGTGACAAGTGCGACACTGGTGATTGATCGTTCATTGATCAAGATGACACTTGCGTGACAATGAATGTGAATCTGTGTGTGAGTGCAACAAATTATTTCATGGTGAACACAACATAAACATACGAAGCAAAGACTTTGAGCATAATCAGAACATGGTCACAAGCATGACTTAGACATCAACATGAAGATACTTGAATGCAATGAATAAGCAATGTAGTTGTAGAGACTCACATGAGACCATAGAGTGAACCTGAGTGTGTGTAGTCATCAAGTGAATCTCTTTAAGGGAGGCTCCAAAATTAGTGCAGGAAAAACTTTTTGAGGGTGGTTGTAGCCGCTACAACACTAGAAATAATGATGGTGCTGGACCCTCCAACATTTAAGGAATCACCCCGGTATGAAGTCCCAACTAGACCTCACACTGTTTAGTGTGGGATTCCCATCTAGTATGATGACCTAGTTTCCATTATCATAAGGATTTGCTTCAACTCTTGCTTGTTAGGACAGGAGAGTGATCTACTTTATATTTGGGAAGTGAGGTTCACGTGCCTGGTGAGTGTAAGTGTACTTGTGTTGATGGTTCTTTCACTTTGATGGGAAGAGAGTTAAGGTGAGTTCCTGGTTGAAAGGGATCGATACCAACTTCACTAGCAACACAAATCATAAAATTACATACAAAGCTTCCAACGGAGTAGTCTACTCAGATGCGGTAGTCACAACATACAAGGTAAGATAACACGTACAACACTCATGGATCAGTCCAAACAAGTGCAACGGTTGTTACAGAAAGGTTCATATGAAATCTCTTTCTAATGTCTGGCAGACCAATCGACACAGATGGGACAACATTAACAACATATATAACACATTTGCATTAATATATTATGTATTAAAACAAATAAATCAATTTAGATGTAGAACATAGGGTAAAGAAACATGCATTACAAGTGTCAAAGATCAGTCTTACAACAAATACAATACATGTGTGAAAATGTGTTGGTATGTTGACAGGATTTTGAATTAAGCAAAAGTTCCAAGACACATCGTTATAACATACATCACTAACCCCGTCAGCGAGGCGTTGGAGCCACTACTTACTCCTCAAAGAAAAGATTATAAGAGTCTCTGTTGTTTATGTTGGAGGAGCTAAGGTGAAAATTCCTTTCATTTACAAATGAGGGGGTTATTTATAACCAAGGTTGAAATTGACCCTTTTGGGTAATTGACTACCTTCATGGCCATTCAGCTTCCATGAATTTCTGACTTACATGACTCTATGTTCAACAAGTGGGTCTCTTGGACTGCTATGTTACATCACATTGATTGACAATGAGCCCATAGTGGAGATGTGGGTAACATGACTCAAGACTTGACTCAACATGACTTGACATGACAATGTTGGTACATTCACGCTACTGTTTGAGTGCATGTCGAGCTATAGTGTTGTTGGGCGATGGATGTCTTCATGGTGTATCATAGCTTCACCTCTGCATGGTGAAGTGCGTGGAGTCTTCGATGGTCCTTAGTTCGATTGATGAATATTTAGAATGTTGTTGCTTGCTTTCATGCTAGAAGGCTTGACAAGCTCAATTGTTCATGAAGGTGCATGTTTGTCGCATTCATCCACTTCGCATGCTTCGTTCATTCATCCATTGGTGAACTTGTCCATCTCTAGGTGCTCCCTTCGTTCATCCTATTCATCATCTTGACATGTTTGTTGGTGTACTTGTACCTACAGTCAGTCATGACGAAACAACATCAAATCCAAAACCTCCTAGTCTTCCATGACACATGATCATTTTGGATGCAGGTGACCATGAGAGGTAGCAAGGTGGCAAGGCATGATGATGGCTTTGGGAACTGCTGATGAAAATTGTACAAGAGTCACTCAGTGGTAGAGATGGGAAATATGAGTCGACAATGACTGTCTACAAGGTATGGCTTGGCTGAGAGGAAAAATTGTGCAAATTTTAGGAGGGAAAATCTGGGTTACGGGAGGGCAAGGCAGGCATGCTTTGATCATTTTTCGAAACGAATAGTTAGTGGGGACTGGATAGCCTGATTTCCAAAATTTTCCAGAGGAAGGGTCAGGCTGCATGAAGGGCCAACAAGAAAGGATTGGGTGGTTTTCTAGGGGAACTTCCAGGGAGATTAGCAACCAAAACTGTGTAATTTCGAGAAGGAACTACCAGTTGGTTGCTGGGATCACCAGTAGCCAGAACTCCATAATTGATCAAGGGAACTACCAGTTGGTTGTTGGGGTCATTGGCCACTAGAACTGTGAAATTCCTGGTGGGAACTACCAGTTGGCTTGTGGGGTCACCGGTAGCCAAAACTGTGCAATTCCTAGAGGGAACTGGCAGTTGGCTACTCATTCACTAGCAGCAGAAACTACGTAATTCTCAGAGGGAATTGGCAGTCTGCTATTAGGAGCTACTGGCAGGGAAATGCACTAAGGCCTTGAGGTCAGCCTGCTGATCATTGCCACACTATTTTTGAGCTGAGTTGATTGATGGGTAGGAGAAGGCCTACTCATGAAAACTACGCAATTTCTTGGATGAGCAGCCAGTAGACCATCCAGATGACTGACTGTGAAAACTACACAATTTTTTGAAGGAAATAGGGACGAGCACTTGGTTTTTGTCCAGCCTTTCTGCGTAATTTCCTCAGTTACTTTATCAGGTGAGGTCATTGGGATTTGCGCAATTTTGAGGGGAGTCAGTCCCGTCGTGACTGCCGGGTATGACTGTCCGAGTGGCTAGCATGAGAGTTGATTGAATTGCTTATGGGTAGTGCAGCTTCAGAAGGCTAGCTTGGTACTTCTTCGTTGTTCTAGTTAATAGTCGATTGAGTTGAAATCACAGTAATGGTCCGGTTGTCATTGGGGAGTATGGTCATTAGAACTTCAACAAAAATGACTAAGCATGTGAACAGTCGAAAGATGCATAGGTGATCATATGAACACACACTCGCATGACTTGACAGCAAAATGACCAAACCATCTAGACGCACATGTTCAACATGACTAATTGACGGTGCAAGTGACAAGTGCGACACTCGCGATTGATTGAGATGACGCTTGCTCGACAGTGAATGTGACTCTGTGTTTGAGTGTGATAGATGCTTTCATGGTGAACACAACATACACATATAAAGTGTAGACTTTGAGCATAACTAGAACACGGTCGCAAGTATGACTTATACATTAACATGTAGAAGCTTGAATGCAATGAAGAAGCAAGGTGGATGTAAAGACACACACGAGCACACAGAGTGAACCCGAGTGTGTGTAGTCGTCAAGTGAACCTCTTCAAGAAAGGCTTCGAAATTGGTGCAAGCCAAAAGTTTGGAGGGTGGTTGTAGCCACTACAACCCTAGAAATGTTGACATTGCTGGACCCACCAAAATTCAGGGGGTCAATATGGTATGAAGTCCTAACTAGACCTCACATCGTTTGGTGTGGGAGTCCCATACTGTATGATGGCTCGGTTGCCATTGTCTTAGGGATTTGCCTCAACTCTTGCTTGTCAGCACAAGAGAGTGGTCTACTTGATCTCCGGGAAGTGAGGTTTGCATGCCTGGTGAGTGTAAGTGTACTTCTGTCGATGGTTCTTTCACTGTGACGGGAAGAGAGTGAAGGTGAGTTCCAGGTTGAAAGGGATCAGTCCCAACTTGGCTAGGAACACACAACACAAAAGGACATACATAACTTCCAGTGGAGCAGTCCACTTGGATGCAACAGTCACAACATAAAAGGTAAGATAACACATACATAACTCACAGATCAGTGCAAACAAGTACAACGGTTGTTATAGAAAGGTTCATGTGAAAGGTCTGCCTGATGTCTGGCAGAGCAATCAACATGGGAAAGACAACAGTAACAACAGTAACAACATATTTCCATTAATAGATTATGTATTAAAACAAATGAATCAGTTCAGATGTAGAACAAAGCTTAAAGAAACATGCATTACAAGTGTTAAAGATCAATCTTACAACAAGTACAATACATGTGTGAAAATGTGCTGGCCTGTTGATAGGATTCTGAATTAAGTGAAAGTTCCAAGACACATCATTACACCATACATCACTAACCCCATCAAAGGGGCATTGGAGCTACTACTTACTCCTCAAAGAAAAGATTACAGACTCTTTTCGCTATGTGGGAGGAGCTGAGGTCAAAAGTCCTTTCTTGTACAAATGAGGGGGTATTTATAGCCAAGGGTGAAACTGACCCTTGTGGATGTTCGACTACCCTCATGACCATTCAAAATCCATGAATTTACAACTTCTTCATGGTGATGGATGTCTTCATGGTATATCATAGCTTCACCTCTACATGGTGACATGTGGGGAGTCTTCAATGGTCCTTGGTTCCCTTGATGAAGCTTTACAATGTTGTTCCTTGCTTTCATGCTGGAAGGCTTAATAGGCTCAACTATTCATGAAGGTGCATGTTCATCGTGTTCATCTGCTTCACATGCTGTATTCAATTGTCCCTTCGTGAACCTGGCCCTCTACATGTGCTCCCTTTGTTCATCCTATTCATTGTTTTGACATGTTTTTGGTGTACCTGTACCTGTTGTCACTCATGAAAAGACAACATCAAATCCAAAACCTCCTAGTCTACCATGACACATGATTATTTTGGATGCAAGTGACCAGGAGAGGAAGAAAGGTTGTAAGGTGGGATGATGGCTCTAGGCACCGCTGATGAAATTTGCATAAGAGTCACTGAGTGATGGAGGCGAGAAATCTGAGTCAACAGTGACTGTTTGTGAGGTCTAGCTCGGATGAGAGGAAAAATTGCACAAATTTTGGGAGCGACAGTCTAGGCTGCAGGAGGGAAATGCAGGAATTCTCTACACATTTTCCAGAATGAGCAGTGAGTGGGGGTGGAACAACCAGATTTGTGAAATTTTCTAGAGGAACCAGTCGGGTTTCATCAAGGGCCAGCAAGTAACGGTTGCATAGTTTTCTAGGGGAATTGCCGAGGATACTAGTAGCTTGAACTGCGCAATTGCAAGAGGGAACTTCTAGTTGGCTACTGGGTTCACTGGTAGCCAAAACTACACAATTCCCAGAGGGAACTGCCAGTTGGCTGCTGGGATCACTCACAGCCAAAGTTGTGCAATTCCTAGAGGGAACTTCCAGTCTGCTACTAGGAATTACTGGAGGGTAAATGCATTGAGGCCAGGAGGCTAGCCTACTGATCATCTCTGTGCAATTTCCTAGCCGAGATAACTAATTGGAAACAGAAGGCCTACTCATGAAAACTGTGTAATTTCTCTGATGAGTAGTTGGTTGACTGTCTGGATGACTGACTGGGAAAACTACACAATTTTTTGAAGGAGACAGGGACAATCACTTGGTGTCTTTCCAGCTAGTGTATGCAATATCCTCAGTCATTTGAGTGGGTCAAGTCATTGACCTCTCTAAAATTTTGAGGGGAGCCAGTCCCAGGGTGACTTTCAGGTCTGATTGTTCGAGTGGCCAGCATGAGAGTTCATTGAATTGCTTGCAGGCAACATAACTTGAAAAGGTTATCTTGGTGCTTCTACACTATTTTGCTCTACATTCAATCGAGTGAAAAGCAAGTTGATGGTTTGTTGTCAATGGGGAGTTTCGTAGTCAGAACTTCAACAAAAATGACTGAGTGTGTAAATAGTTGAAATATGCATAGGTGTTTATACGAACACACACTCTAGCTCCAACTACAACCACCTTGAGGACTTCACGCTAGAAGGAGGGTAGTCAACATAGCCTATTTTGGAGCCTCCCTATCAACCTTTCACAACACCTTGTCTTGCTTCATCTAGTACTCAAGCTTCAATGTTTTCCTCACACAAAGGAAGCCTCTCGATCATAGTTTGATCCATTCCCCTCATAGTTTGATCACATATTTTTGGAGGGCAACTAGCCTTCCCTCTAGAAATTATGCAATCCTCTCTAGAATCCTGCTGGGCTCTAGGATTTTGCAATCCTGCCAACCAACACTCCTAGCAAGATTTGTGCAAATTTCCCCAATAGGGCTACTCAACCCAGAATTTTCCCAAATCTAGGAAGCAGTCAGCTACTCTGCCCATAAATTGTGCAAACCTCTTGGGTAGTCAACCCATCTCCCAGCCAGAAATGTGCATTTTTCCCAAGACGTTGAGCAACTGCATGAATGAGCAGTCTAGTTGACCAGTTCCACTCAGGACCAAGGAAAATTTACTTGCATGCATGCATGACTTGCTCTTCCTCGAATACCAAGAGGAAACATGCAAAAGGCATCTCATGATTCAGGGAACTATTTTTAGGAGTTGGGGATTACATGCAAAGTTGATTTAGAAACTTCCCTCCAAGTGTCGCTTTTTCCTAGATTTGTGGCATGCACGTCATGAGATGAAACTTATTTATTTGATGCATCAGAGCTCATTCATTCACATCAATCTTGGAGTTCTGACCTCCCACAACACATCCAAGACTCTTCGACACATCTGGCTCGGTGTTTCACGGGTAAGTGGCCTCAACTTTTCTTTTTCACCATTTCTGTCATTTTTTGTGTATTTACTTGTGTGAGTGATATTTTCTTAATTTCTTTGAATGCTTACTATCATTTACTTGTATACTAGATTATCCTAGCTCTATTTTAGTTTTTGTTTCTATATCACTATTGTCACATGCATGAAACTGTTAAGTACAGATGTTCGCCCAATTGACGAACCGCCTCACCCACATGCATGTTGATCCATTTACTAAATCTTTCATTCGTGTTTTGCATGCATTTTAAATCGTTTATACTATCATATAGTGTCACCATGCATTCAGTGTCTTATTTGCTTTCAATTTCCCATTGGCATGTCGGGCCAACTTTGGCCAAGACACTACCTTCACCAAGGTTGCATTGCATAATCTGGGGAAGGAAGGCTCACCTTCCTCTCCCAAAATGTGCATTCCTTCATAGCACTGGCCTCCAAGACTCTTTTGTGCATTTCTAGAGGATAGTGACTGCTTGGCCCAGGAAATTGTGCAAATCAGTCCCTGGGCCTGTAATCCTTCCCAGCTGGAATTGCGCATTGTGCAATCCCAATAGCCAACAACCTGTCTGGATTGCGCATTTTGCAGATCCAGTAGCTAGTCATTCCTCTTAGAAGGCCAAAACTGCCTTTTGCGTAGTTCTTGAAGCTAGTCACCTAGCCTCCTAGAAGAAATTATGCAATGTTTCTCATCAGTTTCCCAGGTATGTGCTATGTCATTCCCCAGATTTGCTTTGTTTTCATTGACATATTTCTTTCCATGCATGTTAATTGTCTCTAGATATTGTAGGTGTTCATCTATATCAATGGATTCCAAGAAAATCAGATCACAGGACACTGATGGCTTACACTGGAATGCATGCAGATACCCCACGCTCCCATGCGTGGACATGATTCACTGTATCGTCTCTCACACTGATCCCGAGACGATGACCTTGAGCAATGTCAGTGGGAAAATCTTGCAACCTTCTAGGGATGAGATCATGATGAGATGTATAAGATGTTAGATCCCGTGACTGTCATAAGTCATCCATTCAGTTTGCCCAATAGTAGAGCTAACTCCAGAGACATTATGAAGGATTGGGCAAAGGAACTAGCTTGTTTCAGGATGACACCCAACCAGATCTAAAAGACGAAGATATTGAGGAAGGCGTACTAATACTTGGTCATATTCGCATGTCGACTGTGTCACCAAGAAAGCACTGAAACCTTTCCTCAAAGTTGGGTGATCACATTGGACCAATTGGCTAGAGAAGGAAAACCATGTAACTAGTTTGACATACTGGCTTATCAGCTAAAGGAACAAGTCACAAAGGTTCGATAGTCATTCGAAGGTATGCATGTAGATATTTACATGTCTGCCTACATCCTAGATGCAGTCTGTGCCCGACATGAGTTCCCTGGCTAGGAGTGGGCATGGTCACTAGTGGAGACTGTTGTGAACACATATTTCAAGTTGTTGTCTGAATGTAGCTTCAGAGGAGTAATCATACGGTTGTCTAACCATTTTTTTCGCCCCAGTGTATAGAATGATATTTGAACAAGATCCACCCTGCATGTCAAAGGAAGCAATGGAGGAATTGTTAGGCATTGCAAATTGGCATGCCTAATCGTCTCACACTTTCATCTGAATGTTCAGTGCGAAGAAGCCTCCACATGTTTTGCCAAAGTTTTCCTTGGACATACTTGTCATGTAGGAAGTATCATATCACATCTCACTAGGATTGATAGCTAGACTGCAGTGAAAGAAGAAGGCACCTTGGCCCACTGTTCCATTGTGGATTGGGTTATATGGGATCTGGAGTACCAAGCAAATGGATGTCAAAGTAGACCATATGAAGAAGTACCCATTTGACCTTTGAAGCTTCAACCCGTATGATCCACATTGCATTGTGAAGGATCACTACACGAGAGTTCAGTTCAACTAGATCCATGGGGCATTTCATTAGGCCAAGGAAGACTCATGGAGGTATTTATATAGTTTCTCCAGACCCAATGAACAGGTCGACTTCGTTGTGGAGTGGTTAGTGAAGAAACATGAAGCAGCATCACGGAGAGCACCTATAGTAGCAATAACAGTAGAGGCAATAGAGCCAAGAATACCTGTGCATGACAAAGGGAAGAGGAATATTTTCAATCGCATGGAGGAGGAGAAAAGCTTCAAGTTTTGAATAGATCCACTTGTAGAACAAGCAGATATGGCTATTCAAGCAAATAGGCAGCAATGCGACAAGCGAATCATGTGAAGGCAGAGGGATAGGAAGACAATGGAAGAAGCAGAGAAGTAGTTACATAAGCTAAGGGAGAAAATATAGAAACAAAAAGAGTTGTGCCAATAGGAGAAGGAAGCACAACAACATCAAATATAGCAAGGGGCACAACATGTGACTGAGATGAAGCAACACCCGTACAAGTAGTTGATTCATATGAACAACTGGCATCAGGCAAATAGGGTGAACCATTACAGGGGAAAGACTTTGCTCGTGAGATAGAACAAGCACTTAAAAAGTTGGATGCAGACATGGAGCAACAGGAGTTGGAACATGACACCAACCTCATGCCTCACCATAAAGAGGTTGACTCACCTGCTTCAATGCATTCAGATGATGAGAAAGTCTCAAATGACCAAGGATTTATATCCTTGGTGGTCAGCCAGAAGAAGAGATGCACAACATCTCATTTAACAAATCTCATCACAAAATTGTGAAATCTCACAGAGTACTGACTCTAGAGGACCAAACATCCCTTTGCCAAAGTTGGAGAAAAGGTGATCATGATTGATGTGCACAAGCATCTAGCTTCTTTGGCTAATGCAACTACAGTGTATGCCAAAGCCACTAGCTCAAGTGTTCATTTCCTCATACCTGAGAATGAGCGAATGGTAAAGGAACTATAGGTGGCTGTGAAAGAAGGAGACATGGTGACAATATCCACCCAAGTTGAACTGAAGAAGGCAATACTAGATGAAGTATTGTCCCTCGATACAGTTATGCGATCATTGTACTCCAAGTTTGGTACCATGCAATAGGCAGTTGTCCATCTCAATGGATGGCAGCAATGATGTGTAAGAAGGGCACACATCTTGAAGAACATACATGTTGTTGATAACATGCAAACATGGATGATGAAGTAAAAGGGATCCCTGCTTCACTTGCTAAAGATGATGAGGGCCAAGGCGATCGAGTTGCAAGCCTGTATCCAAGGTCACATCTAGAACTATGAAGATCTCCCACAACTCATCAATAGCATAGAGGATTCCCATGCACAAGTTCTCAAGAGCATGGATTTTGTGGTGCACACACATGCGATCCCATCACTTGGGACTCTCACCCAGGAGAAGAGCAAGAATCAGGTTCAATAGGAGCTTGACTCTTACCTCAATGAGTTGATGTGCATTGCAACCAGCCTAGACTTGCCTATCAGTGCAGACATCATGTGAAAATATGTTGTTGGTCTGGCCACATTGAAGATAATGATGCGCATGCTTTCAGAAAAGCTAGATATAGGAGCCCGAGGAGTGTACCTAGATGCTATGGAGGCAACATTAAGGTTTTAGACAGATGTCACAGCAGAACACACGAACACTATCAAGGACTACAAATCTTGGCATCAATATGTTACTCTTGATCAGCATGAAGATCTCGAGCAGTTGGAGTTCTATAGTTTTCTAAGTCAGAGTGATATTTTGGATTATTCAAGCCATTGCTCACATGGGTACATGTGCATTGTAATGTTGAGTCATGTCAAGTGTAATTCAAGTGTCAATAATGTATGTAGCAATCATAGAGTAGCTAAAGAGTCATGAGGGTAGTTGAATGGTCACAAAGGGGAATGTCAAGGGTCACCCCACCCTTTGCTATAAATAGTCCCTCATAACTCATTGTATGGGATTTTGGTCAGCTAAGCTTCTAATAAGACTATCTTGGAAAGAGGTTGGATAGTATTGTAACACACCTTGGCTTCTCCATTGCGTGGATCTAGTTCATCTCTTTGGAGGAGCAGGCAGATGTGGCTGTAACATTCCACTGTTGGGGCTAGCAGGTTTACATGGATGTATTGTATGATTGGAACTTACACTTCTTTATATAATAAGAGCCAACACATTTTCATGCATATGTTATTACTATAGTTGGATTATTCTAGTTTCTTCAATGATCTTACACTTCTCTATATAATAAGAGCCAACACATTTTCATGCATATGTTATTACTATAGTTGGACTATTCTAGTTTCTTTAATGATGTATGTTATTTAACTTATGCATTTGTGTATGAACTACTTCATATGAAATTATATGAATCTTGTTGCAGATGTGCTGTTGGTTTAACCATCACTTTGGATTGTCAACTGATTTGCTTTCTAGCTTGTGATGCATCTTTACTCATGCGTTCCCTTCCCAGTTGAGTAGTGATACAGGTTCTCAAGGGGTGCACTCATCTCACACCCAATGTGTTAGAACCTCTCATACACCTTCCTTGACTCACTGCAGCGGTCACACATTTTCTACTGACAGAGTTATCCTACTTCCCTCTGTGCAACATCGCAGTCAAGGCATTACCTTATGACCCACTACTAGGACTCCTACACCAAATGGTCTAAGGTCTAATTGGGAATTCTTACTGGGGAGATCCCCTTGACATGTTGGCGGGTCCATCACTATCAACATGTCTGGTGCTAGATCATTTCTGGAAAATTTCCCCACGACACTAGTCTGTAGGTTTTAACCCTGTACAAAAATTACCTGCATACGAATTCAAAAACAAAGAAAATAAACAATGCGAGAGCATAACACATAAAACACATATGCACAGATATTTTCCCCTGGATCTGAAAACCAGGACTACTAGCTTGATTTTTTATTATGTTCCTTTCAATGTTACAATACATATTTATACATGCCAAAGCATCCAATACCATGGAACGAAAACCATCGCGTCCAAAACCATGGACCGAAAACCATAGGTAGGTTCGCCCAACCTAATATAGGGTCCAAAAAACATTTTCCTGAGGTGCTGCCCTGGACCCCGTAGAGGGGGGCTACCGCCCCCCTTAAACCCCCCGAACAGGGGGGGATGCCGCCCCCCCTATGACCCCCCCGCTGCACAATCGGTGCAACGAAGGGGGGGCTTCGCCCCTATTTCACTACGTAGGTTAGTCGTGGAAAGAATATAACACAACCCAACAATCTCCCAATTGTTGTTTTCTTTCGACAGGGGGCCACAAGATAGCTTAGTCATTTTTCCAGCCCTGAAACACCCATTGTTTCTGTATACCAAGAGAACTTCTCAGAGTTCACAGATTTTGTCAATGCATCTGTAGTATTCTTCAAAGTGTCCACCTTTACCAGCAACACCTTTTTGTCTTCTATCATATCCCTCACAAAGTGATACTAAACATCAATGTGCTTAGTCTTTGAATGATAAGTAGGGTTCTTTGCCAAGAAAATTGCACTTTGGCTGACACAATCTATCCTTGTAGCTCCCTGTACTAACCTTATACTTGAACACAATCTCTGCAACCAAACTACTTCCTTGCTTACATGAGTGGCTGCCATGTATTCTGCCTCTGCAGTTGATAGTGCCACTATAGATTGTTTCTTACTCATCCAACTGACTACACCTCCAAATATGTTAAACACATACCCACTTGTAGATCTTCTCTGATCTAGGTCTCTAGCCCAGTATGCATCAACAAAGCCATGAATATCCAACACTCTATCCAATCCTGGTCTTCCTTGGTAGCACAAACCATAATCACTAGTGCCGCGCAAATACCTGAAAACTTGCTTCACTGGTGTCCAGTTCTTCTTCCCTGGTTTTAACATAAACTTGCTCAATACTCCCACTGCATGGGAAATGTCTGGTCTAGTACAGACCATTGCATACATCAAGCTACTGACTGCACTTGCATATGGAACACGGGACATGTCCTCTTCCTCTTCTTATGCCTTGGGACACTGTTAAACAGATAACCTCAGACCTACAGGAATAGGAACCTTCACCGGTTTACTATCCTGCATATTAAACCTCTGTAGTATTGTCTCGACATACTTCCTCTGGTTTAACCAGAGCTTCCTCTTTGCCCGATCTATTTTAATTTCCATGCCCAAAATATAGTTTGGAGCACCGAGATCTTTCATGTCGAATTTGGAGGACAATTGGGTCTTCAAATCCTGCATAATTTCTTTGTCATTTCCAACCAGCAACATATCATCGACATACAAGACCAGATAAATAACACGGTCACCAATTAATTTAAAATACACACAATGATCTGCTTTGCTTCTGGTGAAGCTAAGTCCCCATATAAATGTATCAAATTTCTGATACCACATCCTTGGTGATTATTTTAACCCATACAGAGACTTCTTTAACTTGCATATGAGTTCTTTCTTACCCTTCACCGCAAAGCCTTTAGGTTGCTTCATGTAGATATCATCTTCCAGATCCCCGTGAAGAAATGTTGTCTTCACATCCATCTATTCTACCTCAAAATCAAAAGCAGCAACAAATGATAAAAGTAATCTAATAGAAGATACGTTGGCAACAGGAGAAAAAATATCACCAAAATCAATTCCTGGCACTTGGGAATAACTTTTTGCTACCAACCAAGCTTTGTATTTCTCCACCTTTCCTTTTGCATTTGTCTTCTTCTTGAACACCCATTTGCTACC
>APFE030440324.1:44752-64390 GCA_000404065.3 Pinus taeda | reverse complement strand
TTCACCGCAAAGCCTTCAGGTTGCTTCATGTAGATTTCCTCTTCCAAATCCCCATGAAGAAATGTTGTCTTCACATCCATCTGTTCTACCTCAAAATCGAAAGCAGCAGCAACAGATAAAAGTAATCTAATAGAAGTTACCTTGGCACAGGAGAAAAAATATCACCAAAATCAATTCCCGGCACCTGGGAATAACCTTTTGCTACCAACCGAGCTTTGTATTTCTCCACCTTCCCTTCTGCATTTGTCTTCTTCTTGAACACCCATTTGCTGCCCATGGGTTTCCTTCCAGCCGGCAACTCCACCAGATCCCAAGCCTCATTTTTGTGCAAAGATGCCATTTCATCAACCATGGCCTCTTTCCAGAGTTTTGCATCCTCTGAATCCACTGCTTCCTTCACAGTTCTGGGATCATCATCAGTAACAGAAAAAGCAAAGTTTGAATAGAAAGAAGATGGACTATACTTTTCTGGCTACCTTCTTTCTCGATCTGATCTTCTCACAGCCGGAGTTTGTGGCTCTTCATCTTCTGATTCCTCCTCTGCTACATAGTTTGATTCTTCCTCCTTTAGTTCAAACTCTATCTTCACAGGTTCGTTTGGTTGGACTTCATGTTTAATAACATCTTTCACCTCTCTGAACACCACATCTCGACTGTACACAACCTTCCTTGTTACTGGGTTCCAAAGCTTATAACCCTTTAAACCATCCTTATACCCAATAAAGATGCACTTTTCAGATTTACTATCCAACTTGGTCTGTTTCTCCTTTGGAACATGTACATATGCATCACATCCAAATACCCTCAGATGTGAAAGAGAGGGTTTCTTACCAGTCCATACTTCTTGTGGAGTCTTATCATCCAACGCTGATGAAGGTGACCTATTGACCAGGTAACATGCAGTATCCACCGCCTCTGCCCATAATTGCTGTCCTAACCCGGCACCACTGAGCATGCTTCTTGCCCTTTCCATCAGTGTCTTGTTCATTCTTTCTGCGACTCCATTTTGCTGAGGTGTATATGGAGTAGTCTGCTGCCGTGCTATACCACACTTCTTACAGAATTCTTCAGATTCCTTGCTGCAGAATTCTCCACCATTATCTGTCCTCAACACCTTTATCTTCTTCTCTGTCTGATTTTCCACCAGAGCCTTAAATTCTTTAAACCTGTCAAAGACTTCAGATTTCTTCTTAAGGAAATATATCCCTGTATTCCTTGAGAAGTCATCTATAAATGATACATAGTACACAGACTTACCCAGTGATGGAACTTTCACAGGTCCAAACACATCACCGTGCACAAGCTCTAATAGTTGTTTCGTCCTCTTACCACCAGAGGGGAAACTCACCCGATTCTGCTTCCCATATACACAATTTTCACAGAAATCAAAATTCAGAGAGCTATTACTCATACCTTCTACCATACCTTTACCATGAAGTATTCGAAGGCCCTTCTCTCCAATATGTCCAAGCCTTTGATGCCACAACATGGTCTTCTCTCCAGAGACCACTAGATTTTCTGCTCCATTTTCAGGAACCATAGAACTATTGCACCCGTCAACAACAGTGCTACCTTGCAGCTTGTACAGAGTTCCAATCCGAACTCCCCGCATCAATACCAGTGCTCCTCGAACCATCTTGTAGGTATCCTTCTCGAACACTGTCTTTACACCTGCATCATCCAACTTACTTACAGAAAACAGATTTCTGGCCAATGCAGGAATATGCAGAACATCCGAAAGTGTTCTAACCCTTCCACCTTGCAACTTCAACTTTACATTTCCACGACCAATGATTCTAGCCTTCCTATCATCTCCTAAGAAGACATCACCACCATCATATTTCTCATACTCGCAGAACCACTCTCTATGGGGAGTGAAGTGAAAGGATGCACCTGAGTCAATCAACCATGCCTCATGATCTACATGTGTACTTGAAGAAGCCAAGTACACATCCCCACCTTCATCTGAGGTGGTTTTCGCTTCTGCAGAAGGAGCATCATCAGATCCTTTTCCTTTATCAGGAGCTTTAGATTTACACTCCCTTTTGAAGTGCCCTTCCTTTTCGCATTTCCAGCACACCACCTTTATAGGTTTTCCTGGAGATTTAGATCTCCCACTCGATGACTTATTTTTATTTCTATTCTCGGACCGTCCTCGTACAGACAAGGAATCACCATTCTGGTTGTCCATAGTTTTCCATCTCATCTCCTTCGTCAGCAAGGCTGAGACTATTTCATCAAAATGCAAAGCAGCTACATTGGTACCTATTGCAATAACCAGACTATCCCAAGAGTCTCGTAGAGAACACAATAGACAAATGCACTTATCTTCATCTGAAATTTTAATATCAACAGATGATAACTGACTTACCACAGTATTAAACGCATTCAGATGCTCTGTCACCGAGTCTCCATCTTTCATCCTCAATTTATACAGCTTTTTCCGCAGGAATAGTTTATTCACCAGAGACTTAGATTGGTACAAAGTCCCTAACTTGTCCCACAGAGCCTTCGCCATAGCTTCCCCTGATACATTAGCAATACTGAATCTAAGACACACAATCATATTGTGCTCTTTTCCTTCCAATCCAACTTCTTCCATTCTTCATCGGTCACTCCCGTTGGTTTACTACCCAGATCAACCATGATCCATTGATCTTTATCCACCAGTAGATCCTCCATCTTGAGTTTCCACAACTCAAAACTCTGACCATTGAACTTCTCAATCTCTATCTTTCCGTTTCTCGCCATCTTCTTTCACCACCATAATTGATCTCACAGATCTGCCACTGAACAGGGTCTACCACAGGCTCGAGCGAAACCCCTCAGCAACAAAGGTGTCCCCTTGAAGCCAAAATAACTCTGATACCAAATGTAGGTTTTAAACCTGTACATAAATTACCTGCATATGAATTCTAAAACAAAGAAAATAAACAATGCGAGAGCATAACACATAAAACACATATGCACAGAGATTTTCCCCTAGATCCCAAAATTGGGACTACCAGCTTGATTTTTCATTATGTTCCTTTCGATGTTACAATACATATTTATACATGCTAAAGCATCCAATACCATGGACCGAAAACCATCACGTCCAAAGCCATGGATCGAAAACCATAGGTAGGTTCGCCCAACCTAATATAGGGTCCAAAAAAAAATTTCTCGGTAGAGGGGGGCTACCCGCCCCCCTCAAACCCCCCTGTGACCCCCCCGCTGTGCAATCGACGCAATAAAGGGGGGGATCTGCCCCCCCTCTAACCCCCTGGTTCACCACGTAGGTTAGTCGTGGAAAGAATATAACACAACCCAACATGGTCCATGAGAATCTTGTCTCACACACGTATCATTTGCAATCACTAGATGGGAGGATTGATAATATTTCTATCAATAGCCAAGCCCTCAAGCATTAGTTTCAGCAGGTCGGGCCACACCTGTGCCATGTACATAGTCTGCTTGCTGCTTGTTGTTTCATCTGGTTTGTTCTGCTTATTATCTTTGCTTTCGCTTTGTTTGATTCTTCTTACTATTTTTGTTCATATTCATTTTGTTTTTTTATATATTACTATTTTTTTTTCTAGAAATAAGTGTTTCCAACTACTATGTTTTGGCTTTTGAATAGAGTATGTGGCTGAATTTTGAAGAGAATTGTGACACTACAACACTTGGCCAGTCTTGTGTTTGTTTTCTCTGTGTTTGGTTACAACCTTCAGCCGATGACGTCTTGAAAAAAAATACGAACCGTCTTTAAGGGAAGCTTTGGTCCATATGTGAACCTATGTCCACACTGGGAAGCCCCATGCCTATACTTAGACTTCTTCTCTATGTGTTTAAGCTAATCCAATTAGTAGAAACAAAGAAGGGAAAAATCTAAATGAGAAAACCTATGTCAGAGGTCTTACATGCTTATCGGAAGGGACAACCTCTTATGATATCAATACGTTAGGATCCCTCTTCCACCCTATTGAAGCCTCGAAAATCATTGCTTCAACATGAGGGAAAACCACTGGGTCCGAACCTTGGTTAGCAACTCCTTTTCTGTTTGGTGTAGTGGCTCCGATTGGGGATAATGGAACCAGTTTCCCAAAAGAGATTTTGATAGTGTTGATGGGGTGATATATGATGGAACATGGGAATTATTAAGCTAAGTGTAATCTAATATAAACTATTTAAACACATGCATATATCTTATTTTGAACACTATTAAACTATAACTATGCCCAGGAATAAAGTAAAGCATTTGATCTACAATAATGTCTGATAGCAATAGATAATAAAGATCATTCAACTTCAATAAGAAGTGAAATTGTTTAAGAATAATAGTTTTGGATAAATATTTAGCCAAAATGATTGTGAAATATATATCACATATAGAATCGTTCATATATTCAGCATAAAATTAGAGCCAACACCATACAAAAGTGCAATAATGATAACCGAAATTCAAACTTTCATACATAAAACAATTGAATAAAAGTTATTACCTGATACATAAATAAAACAGAATCATAAGATAAAATTCCATATATGATAAGTTATGCTCATATGTTCCAGCAATATCGACCTAATTCGAATCAAGCCAACATCATCTAAGAGTGAAAAAGTTCAATTTCAGTAGAACATGCCAGATATTCAAAAGAAAATAGATTTTATTCCATTCATTCCACCAGAACCTCCTCAAGGGTTCGGAAGTGCATGTTTTGAAGAATGTTTCTGATAAAATTTATGGACCCCTCTCTAAATGCATGAGAGGGGTTTAAATACTAAACTATAGGTCCTAAAATAGATTATTACAAAAATATATGAGAAGGTTTAAATGACCTTCCTCAGATTATGTGAAAAGAAACTAAAATAGAAATAAAAAAAAGTGACTAACTCGTTTGCATTTGATCCTTAAGATCACAGATATCCGTCATTCGTTTGAGTTGTGTCGGTTGGCCGATGGAAGATTTCAACTGTCCAGTAAATATAGTGTCCGTCAGTGTTAGAAACATTTTTTGTGTGGAGGTGATTAAGTATCAGAATGTCATCAACTGGTTGTATGGTTTGACTAAGTATTGTCAATATGCTTCCCAATTCAGCTTGCTCATTTGTTTGATTACCTCCTCCCTTTCCTTTTCCACTTGTCTCCATTGCTTCTCTAGTTGTTCAAAATTTCGAATAAATCTTGGTATATATTTTGTAACCAGGTTGGCGCCATGTAGATTTTCGTTTATGGATTTAATGATTCTGTTTGTTGCTGCTTTTGTGACCATCATTGCCCTTTCTGGTTGCTTGAGCTGAGAATCCCAGTCTGCAAATAGAATTTATTTCTGTGATTCCTCTAGTTTTGGCAAATCAGCCTTCCTTCCATCTTTTGATTCTTGCCAAGTGATAAAGTTAGAAATATTTTGATGGATTTCATCATACTCATGTCAACGACTTGTCTTGTTATCTTATCATTGATCTCACAATAAGGACTTATTTACGAGATTTTCTAGCATAGAACTTCCTTTTGTTGCATTAGTTGGGAGTGAAGGCTAAGTGATTCTTTTATGACCTGATCGATTTACGGACTATATTTATACTTATCCTTCATAGCTTGTATCTGTGCATCTCTTTCTACTATGCTGGTTTGATGTTTTATTTTCATCTGTTCAAACTCCTATTGAAGCTTGGCTACTTGTAACTTTGCTTGTTGGTTAGATTTTTCTCGCTCTAATTGTTGTTCCAACAACATAATTTTTTGTTCCTTTTCTCTAAGTAGCATTTGGACTTATGTCACTTTATCGATAGTTGTCGTGGAATAGGCTCCTACAAACTGTGACAGTCTCATAAGGTTCTCAGATGGGTCCATGGGCGAATCTTTCCAAACAATGTCCATTGGTTCATTATCGGGAGTGGTAATAGCTGCAACATCTAACTTTCTTTTCTTCCTCTACCTTTTCATGAAAGATTTGTGGGTAGAGCTATGAAACACATCTAAAGGAAGAATTTCCTCAATTCTTAAAATAATTTAAAAAGGGGGGGTTGCAGGAGTGAGCTCCACATCCTGAGTGCCTACATTTTTATCCACTGTAATTTCTTGAGTTGATTTGTGTTGTGGAGTCTATATCTCAGATGTTTGCTCCTCTGTATTTATATTCTTATTAAAATGTTCCCATTCCTTTTCTAAATCAACAACTAGGGGTTTTTATGAATGAGTGGAGGTAGAGTGAATTTCAACATGTTTCTTTGTCGAGGTTTGCTCAGATTCTTCTTTTGTAGTTCCGGTTATGTCCCTTTTGGACTCTCTATTTTTATTGCCCCTATTTTGAGACTGTTCTTGTGAGTGCTCTAACTCATGAGTAGACTTCTCTTGGGACACTACTTCAGAATCTTCATTGGAATTTTCTCTAGGCCTTTCCTCTAATCTTACATTGGGAGTTCACTCCCTTTTTGGTTCAATCTATAGTAGGTCCAATCGTACCTTTAGTAATCTCCTCTTCCTATATTCTCGGAAAGCCTCAAGATCATCTGGGGTAAAAAGTAGTTATGCCATATGTGTCACTTCAGAAAATGTCTCTTTTTCAAAGTTGCACGTAGTGTCACACAACACCATGATAAGTCCATTGACTACTCGCCATGCGCTTGTACTCAATTATGTCCTATGGGCACTTTGAAACATGAAGTGTGGTCGTCATCATTGTCATATATTTCTTGCTTCCTGGTTCGCACAATTGTTTTGCTCATGGACAAATCCTTCACCAACATGGGTCTACCAATGTGCAAATGGCTACATTGGAAGTATCACTTCACGTGATCAGGCCCATGCACTGTTAGTGTAGGAGTAGGAGTAGTGTTTGCTTTAGGATGTTTTGTTGCATTCTTGTTTGCTTACATGCTTTGTTTGCTTGTTTGTTTTCTTTTTTATTTGATTACTTGTGTTGCTTTTGCTTTCACTTCTGCTCTTGCTTTTCTTTGTTGTTTGGTAGTTCACCTGTTTCATTCGTAGGTTATTTTCACATGAAACCATGTGTGACCCTTGAAACGAGCTGGGTAAAGTACAAGAGGGCTTGTACAACTATCACTACTTGGTTATCTATCATCTTGCCTCTATATGATGAGCTTGCTACTTGTAGTCCATGATATGTTGAAGGAAAATACATATTGCTCGAAGTGAACCTTGGTGAAAACACAATGCTTGCACCGTAACTAGTGTCACCTTCTCTAGTCAGTTGTTTTGGGTTAACCCTTGTCAACTCAGTCAAGTAGAGTAAGGTGAGGGGGAAAACCTTAGTAGGCATGTTAGAGATACAATAAACTGCTTCTTTGTTGGAAAAACCTCTTCTTCTCTCAATAAGTTGGGATCCATCTTCCGCCTCTAAAATGAATGTGTTATGCACAATGAAAATAAAAAATGAGAGAAATGAAAAGTCAAAAAATGAAAAATGAAAAATGAATAATGCAAAAGAAGAGAAATTATTCCTACGCAGGTAGGTGATGCAAGTAACTTCGACAGGGTACTGACCAAGCTCACTGGAAGCGAGCCATGCTTATGTTCCTATGTGACTCTACCAGGGTATTGTCCAGGCCTATTGGCAGTGGAGAAACACCAGAGATGAAACTAAGACTCTGACAACTATACTTCTTGTGAACCTATATACCCCTCAACCCCAATCGAAACAACTGTGTTGCCTTGGTTTGGAATGTGTGTTAATCAACCAAGGGTTTCGAAGATGCTACATCTTACAATCAAGCTAGTGTGAAGCCAAGATGAGTTGAGAGTTGAAAAATACATCCAGAGGTGTTAGACTTTCTTTTCACGAACAAGGTCCATTCAAAGAGCTGGAGTTCTACAAGTGTGTCACCAAGTGTTATAGCGGCTAGAACCACCCTCCAAAATCTTTCCTTGGCCTGTTTTGGAGCCTTGCTACCAACCTTTCACAGCACCTTGTCTTGCTTCATCAAGTACTCAAGCTTCAATGTTTTCCTCGCACAAAGTAGCCTATCATTCACATTTTGATGCATTCCCCTTACAATTTGATCCATTCCCCTCATAGGTTGTTCACCTAGACTTGGTCCAATTGCAGGCTAAGTAGCTTTCCCTTGAAAATTGTGCATTTCTAGAGGGCAACTAGCCTTCCCTCCAGAAATTGCGCAATCCTCTATGGTAGCCTGTTGGGATCTAGGATTCCGCAATCATGTGAGCCAACAGTCCGAGAAAGATTTGCGCAAATTTCCCAAGCAGGTTTGCTTAACCCAGAATTTACGCAAATCTGGGTAGTAGTCAGTTGCTCTACCCACAAATTGCACAAATATCCTGGGCAGTCAGCCCAGCTCCCAGCCAAAGATGCACATTTTTCCCAAGCAGTTGAACAACTGCATGCATGAGCAGGCCAATTGACCAATTCCACCTGGGTCCAAGGAAAATTGACTTGCATGCATGCATGACTTACTCTTTCCTGAACAGAAAGAGGCAACATGCAAAAGGCATCCCATGATTCAGGGAGATATTTTTAGTAGGCGAGGGTTACATTCAAAGTTGTTTAGAAACTTCCCTCCAAGTGTCGCTTTTTCCTAGATTTGTGGCATGTGTGTCATGAGACCAAACTTATTTATTTGATGCATCAGAGCTCATTCATTCAAATAAATCTTGGATATCTAAAATCCCACAACACATCCAAGACTCTTCGACACATCCTACTCAGTTATTCAAGGGTAAGTGGCCTCAACTTGTCTTTTTCAACATTTTTGTCGCTTTTTGTGTATTTTCTTGTGTGAGTACTATTTTCTTGATTTCTTTGAACGTTTGTTGTCATTTACATGTATACTAGCTTGTCCTAGCTCTATTTTATTTTTTGCTACTATCTCGCTATTGTTGCATGCATGGCAAGAAATATGTGAGCAAAAAAAAGAAAATCCGACGAATGACACAACACATACCTGGGAAATTAATGAGCAAGATTGTGCAATTTCTTCTGAGAGGTTGGGTGACTGGCTTCCAGAACTGTGAAAAAGGAATTTTGGCCTATCTGGGAGGCAGGAATGATTGTTGGATCTGTGACATGTGCAATCCAAATAGGCTGCTCGTTGTTGGGATTGTGCAATGCACATTCCAACTAGGAAGGACTATAGGCCTAGGGACTGATTTGTGCAATTTCCTGGGCCAAGCAGTCACTGCCCTCCAAAAATGTACAAAATAGTCTTGTAGGTTAGTGTTGGGCATGAATGCACACTTTTGGAGAGGAAGGGAGATTTTTCCTTCCCCATATTATGCAATGCAACCTTAGTGAAGGCAGAGTTTGGGCCAAGGTTGGCCTGACTTGCCAACAGGCAACTGAAAGAAAATAAGAGAGTGAATGCATGGCAACACTAAGTGATAGCAGATGTGATTGAGAGTAGATGAAAAAAATTAATGAAAGATTCAGCAAAAAGATGAACATGCATGTGGGTAAGGCGGTTCGCCAATGAAAGTCGAAATAGTAGTAGGAAAAGCTAGTATACATGTAAATGACAAAAAGTATCTATAGAAATCAAGCAAATAGCACTCACACAAGCGAATACACAAAAAGTGACAAAAATTTTGAAAAAGACAAGTTGACACCACTTACCCATGAATAGATGAGCAGGATGTGTCAAAGAGTCCTCGATGTGTTGTGGGATGTCTAATCTCCAAGATTGATGTGAATGAATCAGCTCTGATGCATCAAATAAATAAGTTTGGTCTCATGAAGCACATGCCACAAATCTAGGAAAAAGCGACACCTGGAGGAAAGTTTCTCAAACAACTTTGCATGTAACCACCTTGACTACTAAAAATATCTCCCTAAATCATGGGATGCCTTTTGCATGTTTCCTCTTTCTATTCCAGGAAGAGAAAGTCATGCATGCATGCAAGTCAAGTTTCCTTGGTCCCAGGTGGAATAGGTCAACTGGCCTGCTCATGCATGTAGTTGCTCAACTACTTCGGAAAAAAGCGCATTTCTCGTTGGGAGCTAGGTTGACTGCCCAAGATATTTGTGGAATTTATGGGTAGAGAAACTGACTGTGACCCAGATTTGCACAAATTCTAGGCTGAGTAGCCCTGCTAGGGAAATTTTCACAAATCTTGTTGGGAGTGTTGGCTGGCAGGATTGCACAATCCTAGAGCCCAACATGCTGCCAAAGAGGATTGCGCAATTTCTGGAGAGAAGGTTGGTTTCCATCCAAAAATGCACAATTTTCAATGGGAAGCTGCTCAACTTGCAGCTGGACTAAGTCTGGGTGAACAACATGTGAGGGGAATGGATCAAGCTTGAGTACTTGACAAAGACAAGGTGCTGTGAAAGGTTGGTAGGGAGGCTCCAAGATAGGCTAAGGAAAAATTTTGGAGGGTGGTTGTAGCTAGTACAACACTTGGCAATACACTCGTAGAACTCCAACTCTCTGAATGGACCTTGTTCGGGAAAAGCAAGTCTAACACCTCTAGATGTATTGTTCATCTCTCATCTCATATTGGCTTCACACTAGCTTGATTGTAAGATGTAGCATCTTCCAAACCCTTGGTCAATTGACACACATTCCAAACCAAGGCAACAAATTTGTTTCAATTGGGGTTGAGGGGTATATAGGTTCACAAGCAGTATAGTCATCAGAGTCTTAGTTTCAACTTTGGTGTTGCTCCACTGCCAGCAGGCCTGGACAATACCCCAGTAGAGTCACATAGGAACATAAGCATGGCTCCGTTGCCAGCGAGCCTAGTTAGTACCTCGTCAGAGTTACTTGCAACACCTCCCTACGCAGGAAGACTTTCTCTTCTTTCACATTATTCATTTTTTATTTTGAATATTTTGACTTTTCATTTTTCTCATTTTTCATTTTCACTGTGCATAGAACTTATTCATTTTACAGGTGGAAGAGGAATCTTAGCTTATTGAGAGCAGAAGAAGTTGTTCCAGCAGAGAAGTAGTTTATTGTATCTCTAATGTGCTTGTTAAGGTTTTGCCCCTCACCTTACTCTACTTGATTGAGCTAACAAGGGTTAACCCAAAACAACCGACTAGAGAACGTGACACTAGTTAGCATGCAAGCATTGTGTTTTCACCAAGGTTCACTTCAAAAAATACATATTTTCCTTTAATGTATCATGGACTACAAGTAACAAGCTCATCATATAGAGGCAAGATGACAAATAACCAAGTAGTGATAGTTGTACAAGCCCTCTTGTAATTTACTCATCTCGTTTCAAGATTCATACATGGTTTCATGCGAAACTAACCTACAAATGAAAAAAGTGAACTACCAAAAAACAAAGAAAATCAAGAGAAGAAGCAAAAGAGAAAGCAAAGCAAGTAAGAAAAAAAGCAAGCAAACAAACAAGCAAACAAACCATGTAAGCAAACAAGCATGCAAGAAAAAAACTAAAAGCAAACACTACTCCTACTCCTACACTAACGGTGCATAGGCTTGATCACGTGAAGTGATACTTCCAATGCATCCATCTGCACATTGGTAGACCCATGTTGGTGAAGGCTTGGTCCACGAGCAACCCACTTGTACGAACCAACAAGAAATAAACATATAACAATGATGACAGCCACACTTCATGTTTCAAAGTGCCCACATGACATAAGTGAGTACAAGAACATGACGAGCAGTCCGTGGACTTATCATGGTGTTGTGTGACACTACATGCAACTTTGAAGCATAAGCACACTCTTGACTGTGACATGCAAGAAAACAAAAGAAACAAAGCTAACTTGTGTCACGAACAAATGCTTTTAATGTAAGATTCCTCCAATGCATGAGCAATGGGATCATACAGTTCGAGTGGAGGAAGTGTGATCTATGTGTGAGATGGATATTTAATGCATACAAATGAGTGATGAGGAGCCTTGGGTAGTTGAACAATTTCATGATCAGAAGTGAGACTAAGCCCAAGAGAATGATGACCTGACATAACCATTAGCTTGGGCTGAAGTGCGCCAGAAATGTTGACGGTGTTAGGCCCGCCAACATGTCAAGGGGATCTCCCCAATAAGAAGTCCCAATTAGACCTCAGACCATTTGGTGTAGGAGTCCCAACAGTGGGTTGTAAGGGAATGCCTTGATCGCGATGTCTTACAAAGGCAAGTAAGATAACTCTCTCAGTAGCAAGGGTGTGACCATTGTAGTGAGTCAAGGAAGGTGTATGAGAGGTTCTAACACATAGGGGGTGAGATGAGTGTGCCCCTTGACAACCTATATCAATACTCAGCTGGGAAGGGAACACATGAGTGAAGATGCATGACAAGGTGGAAAGAAGATCAATCGACAATCCAAAGTGATGGTTAAACCAACAATACAGTTGCAACAAGATACATATAATTGCATATGAAGCAGTCATACACAAATATGTAAGTTAAACAACATACATCATTAAAGCAACTAGAACAATGCAACTAAAATAACAAAATATGCATGAAAATGTGCTCGCTATTATTATATAAATAAGTGTAAGTTATAGTCATACAATACATCCATGTAAACTTGATAGCTCCAACCGTGGAACATTACAACCACATCTTCCTACTCCTCCAAAGAGATGAACTAACTTTGTGTAGTTGGGAAGCAAAGGTGCGTTACAATATTGTCCAAGCTCTTTCAAAGGTAGTCTTATCAGAAGCTTGGTTGACCAAAATCCTATACAATGAGTTATGAGGGACTATTTATGGCAAAGGGTGGGGTGACCCTTGACATTCCCCTTTGTGACCATTCAACTACCCTCATGACTCTTCACCTACTCTATGACTGTTACATTCACTATTGACACTTGACTTACACTTGACATGACTCAACTTTACAATACACATGTATCCATGTTAAGAATGACTTGAACAAGTCAAGATAGACATCATTCTGACTTAGAAAATTGTAGAAGTCCAACTAATTGACATCCTCATGTTGATCAATAGTAACATATTGATGTTAGGATATGTAGTCCTTGATAGTGTCTGTGTGTTCCACTGTGACATCTATCTGAAACCTGGACTTTGCCTCCATATCATTCAGGTACACTATTGGGGCTCCTATGTCCAACTCGTCTGAAAGCATGTGCATCATTTTTTCAATGTGGCTAGACAAGAAACATACTTTCACATGATGTTTACACTGATAGGCAAGTCTGGGTTGGTGGCGATGTGCATCAACTCGTCGAAGTACGAGTCAAGATCTTGTTGGACCTGCTTCTTGGTCTTCACCTGGGTGAGAGTCCCAAGTGATGGGATCACATGTCTGTGCACCACAACTTCCATTGTCTTGAACACTTGTGCATGGGAAGATTGTATGCTAGTGATGAGTTGCGGGAGGTCTTGATAGTTCTCGATCTAAATTTGGATACGTGCTTGTAGCTCGACCACCTTGGCCCTCATCATCTTTGGCAAGTGAAGCAAGGCTCCCTTATACTTCATTGTCCATGTTTGCAGGTTATGAACAATAACATCTATGTTTTCAAGATGTGTTCCCTTCTTTCACTTCACTGCTACCATTCGTTGAGATGGATGACTGCCTGGTGCACGATACAAAACTTGGAGTACAATGCTCGCATAACTGTGTTAAGGGACAATACTTCATCTAGTATTGCCTTCTTTAGTTCAGCTCAGGTAGACATTGTCACCAAGTATCCTTCTTTATTGACGACTTGTAGTTCTTTTCCATTTGCTCATTCTCAGCTATGAGGAAACAAATACTTGAGCTAGTGGCTTCGACATACACTCTAGTTACATTGGCCAAAACAGTTGGATGCTTGTGCAAATCAGTCACAATCACTCATTCTTCAACTTGCATAGGGGATGTTTTGTCCTCCAGAGTTGATACTCTGTGAGACTACACAATTTTGTGTTGAGATTCATCAAATTAGATGTTGTGCATCTCTCCTTCCGGATCACCGCCAAGGATATTAGTGTCGACTTGGTCATTTGAGACTTGCTCATCTCTAGAGTAGGAGGAGTTGGAATAGGATACCAACCTATGCCTACTCATATTGTAGGAGGATCACCATATTTCATCAGAGCCCTCCTTCTATCACTAGAAATGTTGACAGTGCTAGATCCACCAACATTTGGGGGATCACCCTGGTATGAAGTCCCAACTAGACCTCACATCATTTGGTGTGGGAGTCCCATCCGGTATGATGGCCCAGTTTCCATTGCCTTAAGGATTTTCCTCAACTCTTGCTTGTTAGCATAGGAGAGTGGTCTTCTTTGTCTTTAGGAAGTGATCTTCACGTGCATAGTGAGTGTAAGTGTACTTGTGTTAATGGTTCTTTCACTATGAGGGGAAGAGGGTGAAGGTGAGTTCCAGGTTGAAAGAGATCAGTCCCGACATAGCTAGGAACACACAACAAGAAAGGACATACATATCTTCCCATAGAGCATTCCACTCGGATGCGGTAGTCACAAAATACAAGGTAAGATAACAAGTACAACACTCACAGATCGCTCTGAACGAGTTTAATGGTTGTTACAGCAAGGTTCATGTGAAAGTTTGTCTGATCTACGATAGAGAAATCAACATGGAAAGGACATGATTAACAACATATACAACACATTTCCATTAATAGATTATGCATTCCAACAAATGAATCAGTTTAGATCTAGAACATAGGGTAAAGCAACATGTAATACAAGTGTTAAAGATCAGTCTTGCAACAAATACAATACATGTGTGAAAACGAGTTGGCCTGTTAACAGGCTTCTGAATTAAGTGAATGTTCCAAGACACATCGTTACACCATACATCACTAACCCCATCAGTGGGGAATTGGAGCCACTACTTACTCCTCAAAGAAAATATTACAGACTCTCTTGGCTACATAGGAGGAGCTGAGGTGAAAATTCCTTTCATGTACAAATGAGGGGGGTATTTATAGCCAAGGGTGAAACTAACCCCTATGGTTGTTCGACGACCCTCATGAATCTTCAACTTCCGTGACCTTCCAACTAACATGAATCTATGTTAAACAAGTGGGTCTCTTGGACTTCCATGTTACATCACATTGATTGAAAACAAGCCCATAGTGGAGATGTGGGCAACATGACTCATGACTTGACTCAACATGACTTGACATGACAATGCTGGTACATTCATGTTGTCAGGTGATGGATGTCTTCATGCTGTATAATAGCTTCACCTCCGCATTGAAAACTACACAGAGTCTTCGATGGTCCTTGGTTTTCTTAGTGAAGATTTAGCATGTTGTTCCTTCCTTTCATGTTGGAAGGCTTGACAGGCTCAACTGTCTGTAGAGGTGAATGTTCATCGCGTTCATCCACTTCACATGCTTCATTTGTTCATCCATTGGTGAACCTATCCATCTGCATTTTCTCCCTTCATTCATCCCATTCATCGTCTTGAAATGTTTGTTGGTGTACCTGTACCTACAGTCACTCATGACAAGACGACATCAAATCAAAAACGTCCTAGTCTACCATGAAACATGATAATTTCGGATGTAGATGATTGGGAGAGGTAGCAAGGTTGTAAGACAGGATGATGGCTTTGGACACTACTAAAGAAAACTGCACAAGAGTCACTAAGTGATGGAGATCGGCAATTTGAGTCGACGGCCACTATCTGCGAGGTCAAGCTTGGCTGAGAGGAAAAATTGCGTAAATTTCGGGAGGGACAGTCTAGGCTACAGGAGGGCAAGGCATGCATGCTCTATGCATTGTCTGAAATGAACAGTCATCAGGGTTGAGCAACTAGATTTGCACAAGTTTTTAGAGGAATAGGTCGGGCTACATGAAGGTCCAGCAGGCAAGGATTGCTCAGTTTTCTTGGGGAACTGCCTGGGAGACTGGCAGCCAGAACTGCACAATTCCCAGAGGGAACTACCAATTGGCTACTAGGATCACTGGCAGCCAAAAATTTGTAATTCCTAGAGGGAATTGGCAATTAGCTTCTCAGTCACTGGCAGCAGAAACTACACAATTCCTAGAGATGAACTAGCCATCTACTGCTAGGAGGTGTTGGCAGGGAAATGCACTGAGGCCAAGAGTTCGGCCTGCTAATCATCTCTATGCAATTTCTAAACCGATATGACTTATGGGAAGTGGAAGACATGCTCATGAAAACTATGTAATTTCTTAAATGAGCAATTGGTCGACTATCCGGATATTGACTAGGAAAATTGCATAATTTCCTGAAGGAGAGAGGGATGAGAACTTGGTTTCTGTCTGGCATATCTGCATAATTTCCTCAGTTAGTTGAGTGGGTGAGGTCATTGGCATCGGTGCAATTTTCAGGGGAGTTAGTCCTAGGGTGACTTCCGGGTCCGACTATCTTGGTGGCCAACATGAGAGTTGACTGAATTGCTTACAGGCAACGCAACTTGAAAAGGCTAGCTTGGTGCTTCTGTGTTGTTCTAGTTAACAGTTGATCAAGTCGAAAGCAAGGTGATGGTCTGATTGTCAATGGGTAGTGTGGTCATCAGAGATTCATCAAAAATGACTAAGTGTATGAATAGTTGAAAGATGCATAGTTGATCATATGAACACACACTCGCATGACTTGATGACAAAACAACCAAACCATCCAGACACACATGTTCAACATGAATGATCGATGGTACAAGTGACAAACGTGACACCCGTAATTGATCATTCATTAATCGAGATGACACTTGCACGACAATGAATGTGACTCTGTGTGTGAGTGTGACAGATGCTTTCATGGCGATCACAACATACACATACAAAGCAAAGACTTTGAGCATAACTAGAATACGGTCGAAAGCATGACTTAGAAATCAGCATGCAGAGACTTGAATTCAATGAAAAAGTAAGGTGGATGTAAAGACTCACACGAGTTGACGGAGTGAACCTGAGTGTGTGTAGTCATCAAGTGAATCTCTTCAAGGGAGGCTCTGAAATTATTGCAGGCCAAAATTTTGGAGGGTGGTTGTAGCCGCTACAACACTTGGCAACGCATTGGTAGAACTCCAGTTTCTCTATTTCGGTTCATTGCTAGCATAGGATCTTGGTATTTCGGGGACTATTAAATCATTGTGTGGGTTACTTCAGTTTCCCCACTTACCCCATGGCCATACATTGTCCACCCTTTTCCAAGTCAATCAAACATAATCAAAAGTTCAGCTTAGATCTCAATGTTTTGAATCCTATAAGGGTAGTTTAGCTCATGAGTTGAAGGTTTTCAGAGTATAAGTTTCCATCTCTAGTGTTGCTCTACTACCATCAGGCCTATATAGTACCTCGACGGAGTCACACAAGAACACACACATTGCTCCACTGCCAGTGAGCCTGGTCAGTACCCAGGTGGAGTTGCATGCTTCACCTCTCTGCACAGGAGGCCTTTCTCTTCTTTCGCCTTTGTATTTTTCAAGAGGACTGTGCATAGGAACTTATTTATTTTTGGGGCATGTTGTGCTATTCAACAACCCCCCCCCATATTTTAAAATAATAGCTACTTTTAATAAATGGGGACCCTTAAAAAGTCCTTCCAAAAACATAAATTTAGCATTTAGGCATTTTTCTTGTTATCTTTGGAATAAAGCAAGATATCAAGATGAAACCCTTTGAAAAGTTAGAAAATGTTGGCCATTTCACATATCACATAATCAAATGTGTCAAAATCCATGTTAATGACCAAAACTCGCGAAAAGCGATCAAAATGGATCACCGCACTTAACCTTGAAACTATTAGGTTTTTTCATTTGAACTAAGTCCTAAGTGTTGGGCCCCTATAATACTAGTGATTACCCCATTACTATTGTAGTTGTACCCCTTATTAATATTGTTGTGCACCTATTGCCCCCATATTGTTATTACTGTGCCCCATAGAATCCCTCTATTGTTATTTTTGTGGCTTTATATTATTATTATTAGGTCGGCTGGGTTATATTGTGACTCCTTAGACTCCTATATATAGAAAGGAGGTTTTGTCATTTGTATCATCCAAGAATTGTTCATTTATGTAATGTAAAGGAGGCTGGCCCCTCGAAGAGGCTGAATTCTAAGGCTTTGATCTATATTTTCTATCTTTTCTTGAGCTGGTTCATAACATTTGGTATCAGAGGTTTGGATTCTAGGGTTTCGCTGTTCCAAACAGGTCATCGTAGCATTTTCGCAATAACATTTTTCTGCGATATTTCAGAAGCTAAAAACAAAACCCATTTGAGAAGACATCGTGCTGAATCTCGGGTCCGAATTTCAGAGCGTTTGGCACTATATTTGCGGAGATATGATCTAAGGAATTTGGTCTTTTTGCAGACTCCTGAATTACATTCCAAATAGGTGACCTGGGGAAAATCATCATAACTTTTTCTCTGAGCATTGGATTGCAATTTTGTCAGAAGGTACAAAAAGAGAACGGACTGTAGTTTCTTGTATATATTGTTTAGAGCCAAAAGATGAAACAGGGACCCGTGGCATATCATACAAGTTCGCCCTACTGAACTAGTCCATAATCAGGTCACTGTGGGAGATTTCGCATAACTCTTCCTTGGAGAATCCAATTTGGATCAGAATAGTGGCATTAGAAGAGGACACAGAGGGCTACTGCAGGTCATAATTTTAGAACTGGATGATTTGAATGTACAGAGATACATCAAAGGCAATATCGAGCTCCTATAAAGTGAAAAACAGTGTGTAGATTCTTTTAAATTTTTGCTTAAGATTGGTTTGAAATTTATTTTGAAGGAATTCAAAGGGCATAGTAGAGCATTATTATCGGTAACTAATGCCTCGAGGAAAGAAAATGCAAACACCTAGTAAGGAACCTGAAAGCTCTAGCATGACTCATGAAGAAGAAGAAGAAATGCTACATGATATATCAAAATTACAAGAACAAGTGCAACAAGTGTCACTTGCACAAAAAGCAACAGAACCTAAGATGGATGGTTTAAGGAAAGATGTAGAAGTTAAGATGGATGGTTTAAAGAAAGGTGTAGAAGCTAAGATGGATTATTTAAAGAAGGGCGTAGAAGCTAAGATGGATGGCATGGAAGCAAAGATGAATGGCATGGACGCTAAGATGAATGGCATGGATGCTAGAATTGATGTAATGGATGATAAGATGAAAGAATTGACAATAAATATGAATAAGTTGCTACAAGGAATGGTCACTAATGGTGAAAAGGTACTAAATGAAACTCATGATGAGAACAAAAGAAATGTTAATCATGATTCCATAGACTCTAATGTTGGATCGAAGACCCACCATATTCCAAAAATCGATATGAGGAAGTTTGATGGCAAGGATCCCGCAACATGGATATTACAGATGGAGCGATTTTTCGATCTCAATAATGTGCAAAACACACAAAAGGTACGTATGGCAACTTTATATTTGGAACCAAATCAGTTTGTATGGTATCAATGGCTTTGCTTTCATAAACAATTTATCACTTGGCAATTTTTATGGAAGAATTGACAGCACATTATGAGGATACAAAAAGAAACACTTCTTTTAGCCAATTGATAAGTCTCAAACAAAAGGGTTCAATAATGGAGCATATTGAGGAGTTCCAAAAATTGAACATAAGGGTAAAAAATATTCCAAAGGAGCATAGTATTGATGTGTTTATAGCGACTTTAAAGGGTAATATCCAACATGATGTTTGCCTTTGGGAACCTGATTCATTAGAGAAGGCATTCAGGTTAGCAAGAAAAATGGAAAGAAAAATTATGGCAACTAGGAAGC